>JAFFZH010011223.1:0-12850 GCA_018420115.1 Euura saliciscinereae | reverse complement strand
GAAATTGATATCAGTGACGCAAAAAAAGTGCACGAAGGGCGTATCAAGCTTGGATTTTCGAAAATCGAACGACATGATTAGAATTTTGTGTAACAATATTGTTCTGTAACCCAGGAGGTGCTGCCCCTCGTGTGGAGAGTGTGCACTTCCTTGGATTACAGAACATTATTGTTAAAAAAACTGTAATTACGTCTCGATTTTCGAAAATTCAAGCTTGATACGCCCTTCGTGCACTTTTTTTGCGTCACTGATATCAATTTCACATCAATCGAATGTGTTTTGGCCGCTAGCAGTGGGTTCGGAAATGCCAAGTGTGAAATGTCGCTATCTCTCTCGCACTCATATGGCTCAGGTTACGAGGTCACGTGACTTTCATTTCCCCTTAACTCCAGGATCAAATAAATTTAACTCTACTCTAACTCTACTCTACTTTCCTACATTCCTGGTCCCACCATTCGGCCGTGGGGGGACTCCTAGGACTATCTCTGTTTCCTTCCTCATCTAACATCAAGGCGCCGGCGTCTTTTAAAGCCGATTTTACATTCAACAATTGCCTTTCATACTCTACCAAAAAATGATCCTCATTTATTTCCTGCGAATCCCCGTCATATGCTATCATCTCTTGTCTGAACTTTGCCCAGTCGACTCTTTTAATTCCAATCCTATGGGAAATTTCTTTTTTATGTAGGCTGCCTCTGTCAATCCTTAACAACATTGGATTGTGATCACTCCCCATGAAGTCCCCGATGACCTTCCAACTAGTGCTCAACCCTATATCCTCCGATGTCAGCGTAATATCTGGGACGCTTTTCCTTGTCAGATTTGCAAGCCTCCTAGTGGAGTCTCCCGTATTCTGTATTCTGAAACCCAGATCTACTACTATCTCAGATATCCAGTCCCCTCTGACATTTTTTAAATCACTACCCCAATCAATGTGGTGGGCATTCAAATCCCCTGTAATAACAACATTATTATAATTACTCATTTCCAAAAATAAATTAAACAAATCTAACTTTCTAATGTGCACTTGTGGGGGTATATATACGCTGAAGAGGTTGTACCAGGTTTGCCCATATTCAAACTTTATCCCCAAGATTTCTACTCCATCCGGTACTTGGTTTAGTGTAATCCCTGAGTACGGAATATTTTTGTGGACTAACGTTAACAACCCTCCCCCTCCGTCATTTGAGGTTCTATCTTTCCTAATATAATTAAAATTCCGAAAAGATGGAAAGTACCTAGCCCCACCCCGGAGTCTGGTTTCCGAAAGACACAGAATATCACAGTCCCCGAGAAGATTCCTTATTTCATGAATTCTTTTCTGCATCCCATTTATATTCCAAGTTACAATCTCCATAATTTGACAGTATTTTCCCTGTACTCTGCTTGGAATAACAGAGAGTAAACCTTCAACTTTAACCTATAATTATAAATATCACTTTCTTATTAACCCCACCACCTTACCAATTCTATACCTTCATTTTTTTTTTCTCCCCCTTATTTAATAACTAATAAATTTTCCCTTTGCTCTGCTTAGATTAACAGAGAGTAAACCTTTATCTTTAACCTATACTTATAATTCTAACTTTCTTAAGCACAAACTACAGAGGAAATCTCCAAACAGCCTCAGTTGTCCGAGCCTGCCCACACCGCCTCCCTGAAGGCCCGTCAAGGCTATTCTTGCTCCTCCGTCAAGAACGCCTGACCCAGGGCTATAAGGCTAATTATGATTGGGTTTTTCCGCCGATAGGCCCGTGGCCTCAGCCACCAACTTCTCCTGAATGTCCACCAATGTCTCCGCTTCTGCCTGGATGAAGGCCTTGACTAGGTTTGACTCTTCCCCATAACACGATTCTAATTTAGCCTTAATATTATCTAGAGTGCCCTGTGCAGTCTGAATCCTAAATCTGTCAATTTCTGCTGACGAGATTGAACTTTTCAAGTTCCCGGAGGAACCCGCCGACCTTTGAATAGGGAGCGAAGGTTGTTCCAAAACTATAACTTCTGTTACTGTCGGTTCTGGTAGATCAATGATTTGATCGTTCCCTGTGTCACTTTCCTCCTCATCAGAGCCCTCTCGTCTACCTGACACTATTCTTGAGTCCTTTATTTCGATATTGTATCTTTGTTTGTAGATTCTCTTTGTAAGAATCTCCGCTTCCCGGAAGTTCACCCCTAGGACTGCTCTAAGTTCCACCATATCCAAATTAAACTTATAAATAATACAAGTATAGTCCGACGCGTAGTGGTTTTCCTGGCAATTTACACACCTTATCTCATTATTACATGATTGTTCCTCATGATCCTCTCCACATCTTTCACATCTAATACAATGATTACAGTTCGGGCTAATGTGCCCATACCTTTGGCAAATTCTACAGCGTTTAACTTTAGTGACGAACTCATCCACAACCCGTAGGGAATTGAAAATGCTGATGCCCTCCGCAGAGGCTCGCTCATGTATATCTTGGCAGAGCCCGTGCTTTCAAAGGTGACGACTGGATTTCCTTGTGGATTTTCCGTTACTATTTTTTTCTTTAAAACCTCAATTCTGGCAATGGCGTCATTTACTTCCTCATCTAGTCCCTCCCTTCGATGTGTTCGATGTATTAATCCTAGGGGGCCTCGCCCCATGGAAAATAAATTCTATTGTATTCTATTCTATTCCCTTATATCTGACACTTCAAAGTATGGCGGAAGTCGGTGAATTATTCCTACATTGAATACGCTTGAATTGGGAACTAATGCGATCCAACCTTCGTTTACTTTGTTAATTCCCTCTACCACAAAGTCATTGGCTTCCCTCCATGTGTGGAAATGAATCACTAACTTTTCTGACCCCGCGTTATTGATGCTTCTAATGCGAATCCCAAGATCCCTGAGTTTCTTCCCAACCTCAATTGAGAAATAATTTCCCAAGTTCTTAGTTATGTCCTTATCAAAAATGTATACCACATAAGGCTCTCTGGAGTATTTTGTGTATCTGTTTGTGACTTGCTTGAACAGCTCTAACCTGTACCCCAGTTGACCCACTTGAGTGTTGACAATTTCCTGTCGGCCTGTGCCCTGTCGGGGTGACCCCTCTGCTCCCCTGAACCCAACGGAGACTAAGTTTGAACCAGGATTCACCCCTCGACTCACCGAGGGAACGCTAGCCTGAGACGGAGAGACACCTCCCTGATCTACCCCACCCTCTATCTCTAGAAAACAGGAGGCCTGTCCGGAAGACCCGGAGAGTGTATCGCCAGTTTCTAAAAGGACTCGATCTTGATTCCCCGGGATATCTGCACCTATAATCGTATTGATTTCCGTCTCCGACCAAGGCTGACCATCCGGAGACTTAAATCTAGGAGCTTTTCTAGCCTCCAAAATGTCGTGAAAATCGTCTAGATCATCCTCATTGTCTCTTTTTTTTTTCCTCTCTTTGACTGTTTCCTGTTCCATTTGGATTGAACCCCTAAGACTGAGTTGTTATTATTTCGACACAAGATCTAATCGCTATACAGGTGTTAGTGTTACTTTGAGGGATTAGTAGGCTGAATCACATTACTTGTTGTTGATCTGGGCTGTGTTGCTTCGACCTCACGACCCTCGGCCTCGTCTTCCGATTTGAATTTGACCGTTACCCACGATAGCGTGGTATTTGAAGCTTGGTTGCTCTTCCCTGTTCTCACCCTCCACTCACTTATCACACCCTTCAACTTGTTTACTTTATCTTTTTATTTACTGTTTCTTTAATTCTTTAGCTTTTGATTTCCTCCGGAATAGTTTAAATCTAATCTTAGATAGACCGACTCGCTACTGCCCGGTTTTCCCTCTTCACTGCTTTTAATGCCTAAGCACTCACTTATCTCTTATTCTCATTCGCCCCGTGGCTCTATCTCGCCTTTAGAACGAAACTGGTATACTTTTTTACCCAAAAGGATGGTTATGTCCGGTAATATCTCTATTATTTGTGGAGAACGGAATATAGGTCCAACTGGTCACGCGGCCATATTGGAACCCTCTATCTGTCCGTGTGATTCGCGCCTGTAGAGGTGGTCCCAGTTGAGACTCACGCTCTACGTAGGGTGCGCAGAATCACCGCGCACGCCGCGTTTCTTCAACCGTCGCCGAGCTACGGTTAGCCGTACGCTGCGGCTTGAATCTTGTCTATTTCTCGTGTTCGTCCGATATTATCCCGCTCTACGTTACCGTCCGTGAACTTCGACCGGGTGAGTTGAGCGTGATCCAGCGTGGCAGCCATAGTCCCTGTTGAGACGGTTGCGCTGCGTGGTCTGCGCAAGGATCGCGCGCACTCACCGCGGCGAGTCAGCTGTCGGGAATCCACAGTCCACTGTGCGATCCGGCTGACATCCCCTGTACCGTTCCCCCACCGTCCCCTCGCCCTCCTCCTGGCCCGTGTCCAGTCGAGTCGAGCGGCCGACTTGTAAATAGTATTATATTAGGTATTGGCTCTTCTAGCCTGATCTGTTTTTCATCCTCGGAGTCGCCTAGTACTCCGAAGGGATTGTTCTAGTCACCACTTTCATTGAATAAATACGTTTTATTAATTGTTCACCAACAATACAAGCGTCTACTATCTTCGCCCCCACGTTCCCCTCTACCAAATACTGCCTAGCCGGCCTCCCTTCTCCTTCCAACCCTATTTCCTTCCCTCATCCCCGCGGAAACGCGGCGATTAGTTCCCGTAAGGAACTTGGCGCCCAAATCTCTATTTACTTAATTTTAGTCCCGTCATCCCATGGTGGAAGTATTACATGGTGTGCTCAGAATGCAGCGTTCTCATTCTAAAATGTCCCCTCTCTCTCACTCGGCGGACGATATCCGCGTTATTGCCGCCAACCCACGAAATTCCCTAGAATATCTGGTGATTTAACGTCGTGATGTTTTGAGTTTAGCTGAGTATGCTATAATTTCCCGAAAAATCTCGCGGGATGATATGAATTGTGAAGCATTGCCATGATAACGAAAAGTAGAATGAGGTTAGAGAAATTATTAGACTCGCAATCGTGAATTTGGATTTGAAACATCTTGTATCGTATATGATAATACAAATTCAGGTGTTGTGTGAATTCGTAGCTATTTATTGAAGGGCTATTAATATTTAAATGTCCATTATGACTCACTGTATATTTATAACAATCAATACATAGGATAATGTGACGTCTAAGACTTTCTGTTGCAAAAATTATGTACTGGTAGTTGGGGTTAAGTCATTTAACAATACGTAGATACAAATTTGTATACTCGTATACCGATGAAAATGTTACAAATTAAATACAATTATCAATTATTTTGTTAATTTGCATTTATTTGGTTTCTGGAGTAAACTTTCACGTACATGGTTTCGAAGAATTTAATGTCGAACTTCTAACAATTTTCTTCATTTTATTTTCTGCTTTCCTAAGCTCATTCTTAACATACAATTTTTTGTTCATTTCGCGCACTCTTATGTATGTACGAGTTCTTACTAGACACTGAAGAACTTCTTCAGGTATCCATTCATTGTACGCTTTCGTTTTCTTGACGAGCATCACTACCTTTTGAACAACTTGATCCTCTTTCGAAAATGTGGTGCCGTGGAATTCCGTGAAGCATTTCTCTGCAGCTTCGGCTACAAGTAAAAGCATTGCCGAAGGTTGTAGCAAGTACCCTCTTGAAATCGTTCGGATCCAGTCCGGTTGCTGTTCAACTGCTTCCGTATCAATATTTTTTGTAGGCTCCCCTAAAAACCTATATTTCGTCCTAAATTTGTGCGCAACGTATCCAGCGACATATTTCAATCCAGCTTCCTGAACTACATCAGTAGCATTGGCACAACCGAGTGTCACAGGTGGATTCTTCTGGCCAATTCCAGTGTACTGTATTACAGATAATTCATCGCCTTCATGCATATGATTGTCGGATCCAGACTGGTTCACTTCAATAGTATCCTCCTCGTGATTTTCACTACCATCCTCCGAGAGCTCCGCAGGTGAAATATTTATGATGCTCATAAATAATTCTCTTGTTAGAACGATTTCTTCATCAAGATCCACCCCAACTTCAGCACAGTTCGAAGTATTTGAATCTTTCACATACGGGTTTGGATTGTCACCTTTCGAAAAACTGCTTGTCATCTGCTCACATCTCGAAGTATCCATTGAAAGGTTTGGATTTGGAGTTGAATGACGTTGCATCCGGTCAAAAGTGTGAGTCGTTGACACATCGGTTGAAGATGACGATGATGACAAACAAGTGGCGGTTACGTCTTCTTCAGTGTTTTTATTGATAGTGAAAACCGCTTGTGAATGCTTGCCTAAAATATACCAGCGAAGTCTGTATCTAAATTCATATCCTGAAGGGTGGTCTCTAGTTGCGCCCATTCCCCTGATGTAAGAGAAAAAATTTTCCAATACGTCCTGCTGCAGTCGCCGCGTTATTATATATTCAAATTTATCTGGAAATTGGTTTTTCAAGAATTTGTGGAGTCCTCGCAATGATGCGTTACTTATCAGTATACCCTGTTGGAAAGGCATTAATGATTTACGCTTTCCTACGCGCATATGTTGTACATATGCCGACATGAGTTGTAACTTGAGATCTTGCTCTTCTAGATTAACTCCGTAAGCATTAACGCCTGGATGCGATCCATATTTTTTCTGGGTGTTCTGGACGTCGAACCAACTATTAACGAGTAATACGAAATCTGCGATCTTTTCATATTCAGGATTATCTATTACTCCTATTTCACCAGCCCATTTTATAGCTGAGCCTGCTGAATGTGAGAACAGCTGAGCCGCTGGCCATACAGCTTGTCGTATAGTATTACGCGCGTCCAAGATACGCTGTGTGACTTTATGTGCCACACGAAGATCACCACCAGAACTTGCGTTCACAAGACTCTGGAAGATGTCAGCGGTGAATTTGTGCGTACATGTATGGAGATAAAAGCCATCATCCACAAGCCAGTTCCTCAATAGTTTGAGCAGATGTGGGACGTCCGCAAACACGTATACAATTGCATCTTTAATCGAAGGGTGTTCAAAGAAGTGTTTTTCGACCGTTATTCCCAGTTGTTTCCAAACTCCTTTATTACCCATGTCACAAGTACTAGCGACCACTTGATACCCAGCTTGATCTAGCAGTGTTAAAGCTTCGTCTAGAATCGATTTTGTCATTGGCTGGTCAAACGTATAGTATATTGGTTGTTTCCAATTAGAAAACAAACCCCGCACCATAATTACTTGTACTTTACCACATGGGCCGATTAATTTTTCAAATTTCGAATCGAAGCATACTTCTGGAGCTAACGCCATTTCATCAAAGGTGACCACAGAGATTGTTTCAAAGGACGAAAGGACTTTACTTTTTTCTTTCATCACAGCCAGAACATCCAGAAGAAAACCTTCGCAAACATTGAATCTCAGTAACGCCCATCTTCTCAATGATGACAATGACGGTAGAGGGTAATTCAGTCTATTTCTCATGAACCGGTATGCTTTTGGGCTGATGCTTCGCAATGAAATGGCTGCAGCGTAATCGTCAATTGACCATTTCACCCACTTACGTTTCTCAATGATACACCGGATCTGTCCTTCAGTAAAATAAGGCTCAAGTGCAGCTTTCAAAACTTCTCCATCACCGGCATTAGGACCACTACTTCCTTCCAGTGAGACGTATGGTTGTGTATGAAGATTGCTACTCAATTTTTTCAAATCTTTCATATCAGCGACCAACTTTTTGATATAATCCTCTTTTGCTTTCAGTTGTAGGGTTAACTTAGTGCATTCAGCCTCAATTAATTTTTGAGTGTTCAGATCAATCGACTTTGAACGACTGTGAAATTCAGAAAGCGACCTATGGTATTTCAACTCGGCCTTTAGCAACTCGATCGTCTTGTACGGATCATCTTCTTCAGCGATTTTATTGTCGATATTATCATGTGATTCCAAATTTTGCTCCGCAAATCTGGAACATCATATGAGGCTCTTAGATAATTTATACTATACGGAATAGAATGCTTTTGCAAGATGACATCGCCATAATAGAGGTGAAAAGTATACCGTCTACTACGCTTCCATGGTGGAGTAGTTTCTTCGCTGGCATAACCGTGTGTGTGTAGCTCATCATACGATCTAAACATAAGAAATATACGTATTATTTGACATCGCAATATACTTTCATTTTCAATACACATCGCAGATGGAATTTTATGACACCTGTAGAATACTTTGCTTAATATCGTTGAGCGTACGTTTTGTTACGTGAACGTCGTATAGTGGAATGTTTCCTCACTGGTTTCAAAATGTTTCTCCTCACAATCTTTCGTCGGAGTGCAGCTTTATTTGATAATCTTTGTGATCTTTGAAATGAATACAAACATTTTAACATTTGCGCGACATTTTTCATTAAAATGAGAATATAATGCACTCCGTTGAGATCAGATGATAGGGAATAAAAAATTGAAAGCATACCGTCTAGGGAATGTCCTCTCTCCTTGGTTGTGTATCGCGTCAGTTGCTTGAGCTGGTGTGTGATCGGAGCGATAATTTTCGTCTACCCATGGACCCCTGCGGATGGAATCAACGCACTTAGCTACTGTAGTTCGTGAATACACTGGTGTATCATTTCTATACATCTACGTCGTAGAATGACACATTACCTTGAAGTTAACAAACTTCCATCGTTAGTTTTCATTTCAGGATCTGGACGTTTGGTTGGAGTGACGACAGAGCTTTCAGATGTAATTATTCCATCTTCGGTGTCTAATTTCCTTTTCCTGGTAACGTTCGCCTTGGTAACTGGAATATCAACTACTCGCCGTACGACATTGAACTTAACTTCATCAGCATCGTCCTTTCTCCTGTTCAACAATTTGATATAGATATAGATCACATCATCATCGTATCTTATTTTTCTCATCGTATTCTATTACTCTCAGTATTCTTACTGTTGTTCTGCAGGACCCAGATGTAAACTTGGAAGAGCTGTGGGTAAAAGCCGTCTTTTCTTATGACTTCCCTTCTCCAGTTTACACAACGCTGGATTAGTAAACGATTGGTCGGTGAAATGCACCGAACAGATTCTGGCTAAATGACGAGATAAACACTCACATTACAGCTTCGTGGTAATTTATTCGCCAGGTTTAACAACTGTTATAACTTTTATTTCAAGAAATACTTACCATCGTCGGTCTTTGGTGGTAGTTTTACCTTTTCGATTTTGGAGAACCAAACATCTCGTAATACAGCGATTTTTGGTAATTGTAAAAAACTGATGTGCTCCGCAGCATATTTTATAGAATAAGAATTATTTGGGCAACACTCGACTATACAACGAACCATGTTGTTTTTTGTTTTTGTGTTCAAACAGGTATCGGACGTTTGTCCTCATTCACGGACTGACATTAAATAAACTGAAAGAGGTAAAATATTGTTGAGAATTCAGAAGTAACTCGTCATAACCTATAATTTGAAGTTGTTGGAGGTTATCGTACTCATAAGTCATAACAACTCGTGAATCAACCAGCGCATGCGCATTCAGTCCCTTACTAATACCGTCACGGATCGCGTGTAAAAATGCAGAAAGAGATGGAGCGCATACGATAATGAGTGGAGCGACAAGGACAAACAACTCAGTTGTACCAATGTCTCAACGTGAAAATATTTTCGTTTTTCGCGGTTGGTACCTTAGCGCTGATATCCCGTTTCTCGTGTCAAAAGGGGCGGAGTTTGCGAGTTCTGAGCACACCATGTAATACTTCCACCATGCGTCATCCACGTTGGGTTTCGGCTTCTTTTGCTAGCATTGTGGACGGGGTTGATTTCCAAACAACCCCGAAAGCGTGTTACAATATATAATATAATATAATATATATATGATATATATATATGTATATGTATATATATGTATATATCTAGATAGATCGGCTATTTCGGTGACGGACCGCCATGTTATTAGAGTATGAATCGCACACTTTGATGACACCTGGTCATTACGATGACTGTCATCAATGTGAAATTGAATCGATCGGTCATTTTGGTGACTCGGGGTCATTGACACGAACCTCAAATTTACGAAATGTCAAATTTTGTGGTAGCCAAGTGTACAGTTGCAGACTTGTAACTGCATACTGGAACGGTATCGAGTGGACGTGTTTCGAATAATAGAATATTTGATTGCATTTTCAATTTTAGTTTGCGTTCTCGCATTATAAATATGCGACGCGATAGCTTTCCGAGCGTTGTTCATATCAGCTTCGCTAAACTGTTCGACTCTGCCACTACAAATGATGTAGGCCCAACTGGAGATATGCACGCCGCAATTTCCGCGGACTTCTTCTTTGCCATTGCTTCCGATCGTGACCTGCGATGGTACGTCGTATGGCAAGTGCAGTGTCCACTCCTCCCAGCAAATGTCGTTTTTTAAGTTCATAAAACTTAGAAAACCGTTGAATGTATCATGTATGCATTCTATCGGATCTAAATCATGTCCACGACGTCTGCCTAAGGAATCGAAATGAATAAGGATCTTTTCCTTTGGGAGAACTACAAGTAAGTGGAGCCCATAGTTCACTGGTACTATCCAAATGTCCGCGTTCCACGCTCTAAATTTATGTGCCCATTTTTGCATTCCTGTGCTTACTGTGCCGTTGTTGCTTAAAATACTTTGGCAAAACATGCTGTCGAAGACTCATACTCTCATATTATTTTTTTCTGATTCAGATCCCATCACATTAAAAAAGCTATTGATTACCTCATTGCACAAGTACTGTTTAATGTTTTTATACTCTGCCAGAGTTTTAAAATTCCTTTCAGTAAGGTAGTAGCCATTGAAATTTTTCGTCAGTGCCGGAAATAAAGCTGGGTAAGTGTTTTGTCCAGAAAACAATCCTTGTCCCAGCTGTTCCTCCGGAACTGAAAATAATTATCGGCAGTAACACTTACAGTGTTACATTTTTGGTGTTGATCTTCGTCCGGTAACTCAGTGAACTCCGGGCTAGGTACAACTTCAGTAGTCTGAGGCAGACAACTTGGCTCATCTACTAGTCCCCCTGTTTCCGAGTCGAAAGATTCCTCCCCTGATTCAGGTAATGCCGCGGCCGCAGCGAGGGCCGGAATTTCTGGGGTAAAGTCGCCCCCCTTCTGAACGTCACCTTCGAATTTTCCATTTTTGAGGTAACTGTTACTCTTTCGAGGTTTCTAAATTTCCCGCAGATTATCTCCAGTCCGTGACCGTTTTTTGGCCTGCCTAGTCGTTTGCAGCGGACACATTCGTTCCTTCAAGCCTACCTTTACGAATTGGTAATTTCGCATGATGAATCGGGGCACGGGCATCTTTTTTTTATTTTCCAATTTGAGATGCTTCAAAATTTTGAAGTAATTTTCAATTGGAGCATTGCTGTCCCGAAATAACCCGAATTGTTTTATACAAATGGCTGACCACAACGGAAAGTACGGCATCAGGGAATCAGTGACGTACTTCAGAAAATCTGGGGAATAGAATTCATTCTTTTCGTCAGTGCAATTGGTAAGGTCAATGAGCACTTCTTCTACCGCTTTAAATAATTTAAAATACGGAGATTCTTTTCTACTCGGAGCAACAGATTCTGATTGACAAGGAGAGTATCAGGCCTCCGGATCACAGATTCTGCTCAAACTTCCAGGAGTGTTTCCTCGGCCTCAGAAATGAAGCCTCTGATGCTCACTTTCATCTAATGGCCCTTTGTCGCTCGCTTCACTTCATAAAATACCATAAATTGCCATTTTCGACTAATTTATCAGGCCTTCGCTACTGCTCTGGACTGATCCAGCAAACTTGGATGATATCGGTGGAAGTTTCTCAGTCAACCATGAAAATTGATATTTCATGCGTTAACTCACTGTATTAGACCCTTGTCGCTCTGCGAGGCCAACATAATGGTCAATATAATAGGTGGCGGTACTGAAAACATATCTGCGGAGCTGAATGAAAGCGTTACGATGGACCGCTTGTGCCTCCCCGCAACAATTCGACTGACGGAGCTTACACAGCTTCGATTGTGCAATGTCCATATCGACAACGCACCGAAACACCTGCCGACACACAGTGGGACGAGAAGCCGAATTCGTCCCCAAAAATCCGAAAAGTGAATTTTGGATTCGGGGAATATTGACCCTCGGGTGTGGTAGAGAAATGATTGGTGCATTCAAACCTCGAAGGGTATGGTCGTCCGTTCCATACCTGACTCGATACATTAGTACAAAGTCAGCCTTCGTTGAGAGTGCACGCGGCGAGTGAAAACGTAAGGAAAAACAGTGAACTTCAAAGATCAATAACTCGAAAATTATTTAAGCGATTTTGATTTTTCAAAATGGATTCTACTCCTGGAGGTATGTAGAAAATATTTCTGTATGAGTTAAATTATAAAGTCACGTTCATCTGCTTGGAATACGACCATGTTTGGTACCCTGTAAAAACGATATAATTTTCGAGACTTATACTTTCAAATGGACAAAAAGTAGGGAACCGGGGGAGACTGGAGTTTGATTCAAGTCTGAGGTTCTAGATCAGTCTTTCAACTATCGAAAACGTTTTAGATCATCTGCTACTTTTTGCCACTTAGCGTAGTTTTTTAGTTAGCGTGAGCGAGTACGCAGCCTTCTACCACGCGCGCGGCCCCGGCTGGCGCGGCGGCCGGCTGACGAGCGTCCCGGTCTGTCAGGTGTTCAATACGTACAATAGGGAACTTATACCGGTTTTTAACGTGTATAGGGTGTCCGTAACGAAGTAGTACCTACGGTTATTCTAGAGTCACACTGTTCATGATGATTTTTATTTGTGATTTGGTTGAGGAAAAAAATTAATTTCAGAAAGAATTCAGTTT
>JAFFZH010011222.1:0-11655 GCA_018420115.1 Euura saliciscinereae | reverse complement strand
ACAAAATAACGCTAACAGCTGATACTCTAAATTCCAAAGACATATATGTATATGCCGTCACATTAATTTCCAACAGATTACAAAACGAGAAAAATCAGGGGGCGCAACAGTCTCCTTCCGTGATAGCTTTTGGCCCACAAAACTATCCGAAGTTAGTTTTTTGACTGATTTGAATGTTGCGTGTTGGGGAAATTCTGAGTTGAAGACTGAGGGTCTTGCTGCTGGTGCCAGGGTGGAGGCTGTTGAGAGCTCTGACGGCTCGACCCATCTCGTTCCCGCCAAGAACCCGACTGGTTAAAAGAATTTCCGTCCCTATCCTCAATATGTCTCTTTAACGCGTAACATTGTTGGGCCTCATGCCCTCTCTTCTTGCAAAATATGCAGGTCTTAACGAATTTCGCGGGTTGTTTCGAATATTCGGGACGCGAGTCAAATTGAGTCGACTGCTGCCGAGGAGTGGTTGGAGGCTTATCCATAGACGAACTTTGTGGAGACTTGACCCTTTCCTCAATTACTTGGCGTATTGGTTGATTCCCTAAATCTTCTAGATTCAGGGCCTCAATTTCTAGGCCTCTCACAATCGCTTCGCGAAGCGTCGAGGGTCCGGCCATTCTTATAGCATTCCTCAATACCGGATCAGAAATCGCGTGGATAAACTTTCCGCAAGTTATTTTGTCTTTGATCGAAGCAGGACAATCAGGTAAAGCGCTTCGGGCCAAACGTTCCAAATCATGTCCCAACGTGGTCAGACTCTCTCCCTTCGCTTGGCGTCTGTTCTCGAACTGAGTAAAGTATAACTTCTCCAAGTATTCCTCCCCGAATTTGAGTTTTAAAGCGGTACAAATTTTGTTATAATCGCGGGCATCTATATCTGTCAACGAGCTAAAAACGTTTAGGGCACTCCCTCTGAGAGACGTGGTTAGAGTTACGGCTTTCTCGCTTGCGCTCCAATTGTTCATTTCCGCGATCATCTCAAATTGGCGCTCATAGATTGCCCAAGGTGACGAACCGTCGTAGGAGTTCGGTCGGACTGTTTGCGAGCTTCTTACACGAGACTCCGAATAATTTCCAAGGAGATTTGAGTTCGAAATGAGTTTCTGAAGGAAACTTATTCGTTCCTGTTCAGGAGTCGCGGGTTCATTTACTTGGATCCTCTCGGTAAGCAAAATTTGTTGTATAATCGGAGAACTCGGAGTCTCCTCGACGTTTCGTATTAGTGAACCCTTCGCTGAGAGATTTTCTAATAAATCTCTATTAGCTTCTGCAATTAGATTTTCAATACTTTCTCGATCTAAAGCAAGATTTTCCGTTCGCGCTTCGTGAGGCAAAGACGGAGAAACACCATCGTTTAAATCTTTCTCCAAGCGAACATCCCTAGCAGTCCGTTCGCCACTCCTGGCGCAATATAAAGTAGGTTCTACGTTCGGCAGTGAAATATTGTAGTAATCTCTAGCGACATTACTATCTTGTGTATGTACCGACTCCGGAATCTCTCGTCTCGGAGGTACGTCGGTACACACCAGATTTCTAGGCCTGACCTCTGAATCGAAGCGTAGTGAATTTCCACTACGGACATTGTTCTGACGAACCGGTGAGAACGATGTTTCTAACACCGCTCTGCTTGAACCGGGAATAATTAACAGTTGAGGGTCTGACCTTGGTACCACAGGGGGTACCTGACTCCTCCTGCTGAAATCCAGCGGCTCAGAGAAGTTCACGGGGTCCGGCGACGGTTGATCTGCCAAAACCTGGACCGATCGACTCTCCACTCGCTGCAGTCGAAGGCGGATCTCGTCCTGCTGCAGTCGAAGTTGCTCTTGCTGCAATCGTAGTTGCTCTTGGAGACGTTCAAGACGGAGTCGGTCTTCCTTTTCTTTGTCCAGTTGAAGTTGGTATGACTCAAGTTCTTGCCTGTGCTCTTCACGCGAGCGCGCGAGCTCTTTGCGGCGAATTTCCAGGTCAAGCCGTCGATCTCTTTCGGCTTGTTCCTGGGCAAGCAAATTTTCCTCTCGGAAATTATTCAATTCAAAATCAAGACGTGAACTTAATTGACGCTGGATCAGCAATTCCGGGACAGCTGGGTCTCCAAGGCCCTCGGTGTCCACAGGAAGAGGTGTCCGCGTCCGAGAAACGGCGGGATTTTCAGAAGTCGCCGACCCTTGGGCAGCTAGTTCCTGAATCTCCGTCAAGAGGGATGGCAATCCCCGAGAACTCCTGGTCGCACGTCTCCGCTTCGCAGGAGGCGGTGCTATCAGTTCGTTATTAGCTTCTTGCATCATCGTAGCTTCGTATTCGTGTTCGGTTTTTGTGTTTGTACTTTCACCGCTCTCAAAACTTCACTCTAAGCTCTTCAACACCAAAAACTCAAAAACCGCCAAAAATCGAATTGATAAGATCCCACTTCTGACACCAATGAAACTCCGGATGGGACCGTGCTTCAGAATAATAAAGGGTTCTCTCAAAATGACCAAGGCGGCTCGTGAGAATAAGTATTCCAAGGGAAAAATAGGATTTATTCAATGAGCGAAAAATGTATGTGCTTACTCTTTAAAGTCTGAAACAGGACTCATATTCACAATAATGCTGGTCGTCGAAGCGACCAGAAGATTCAGTTATTTCTCTTCAGTTATTTTAACATGAGAAGATTTATCCTTTAAGTCACACACAAAGTGTTCATGAAGTGAGGAGGCACCTCCGTTCCAATATTCTAACAATTCCACAATACGGCCCCCAAGGATGGGATGGAACATTGAACAATAGAACGGCCGTTGAGCATAAACCCTCAACCTTCCGACCGACTCAATTTTCGACTAGCACATTTGGTCGCCAAGCGGTCATAAACTAAAAATTTCCAGTCCTCTTTTCAACTTTCTCTAGGTACCTGTCCAGAAGTTCTGCTCTATTGTTTCCAACAGTTCCTAGAGTTCACCATAAACTATGTACGTACACATATCTTCCGAGAATCTCGATGTACCCAACTCCAGATCCCTAGTACCTCCTACTCCTACGATGAAAACCCGTTTCAAAATTTGTCCACCAATCAAAAAAATTATCCAAAACCCCACGTTACCTACTTTTACATCCTCCACTTTTCAAAAATCTCCCAAAATTTCTATTCTATTAACTTCCGAAAGACAGTACACAACTTCAATAATTCAACTATTTCAAAAACATCTAAGAACAATAATTCAATTCTATAAACCTGTAAATAATCGACCATCTTATCAAATTGAAAATACACAGTCAAATTGTAATACACAGTTAAATCTTTCTAAGAAACATACCCTCACTCCATCTAAAGTGCAGTGCGAGGAATAACATTATATCTCGGCGGCGTTGATCTTTCGGAACGATGAAGTCAGCATGTCTTCCAGTAGCTTCCGAAGCAATGGCGTAAACGACCTTCCGGAAAATTTCGGAGCAATTACATCAGTGACCTTCCGGAAGCTTTCGGAGCGATGACAGCAGTGACCTTTCAGAAGCCGCTAGATGGCGTTGGTCACTTCATGTAACCCAAAAACATTCCATGGTGAACGTGGAAACAGTACGAGTATCCGCTACTCTTTCGGAGCGATGACTTCAGCCACCTCATACAACACGAGAACATTCTATTCTATGGTGACGTCAGCTAACGTCGATTCGAGAAGCTAGTTTAACCTGAGTCAACAGCGATGTCGTCATCGAGCATGACTAGGCAGTTTGATAAGAAAAGTAGATTGTGTCTCAAGGGCGCAAAGAACTTTTTTTCGAGTGTGAAATTTGCAGCACGAGCCGACGGCGAGCGTGATGTAATCACACTCGCGAAAATAGGCTTGCCCCCGTGGTGCACACGATTTTTTCCTTAACACCTGGTCTGCAGAAATGCCTCTTTCCAGACCGAGTGAGCGGGCGCAAAACGGGACTTTCCGCCCGAGGGCCGAAAAGATCTGTTTTGCGCCCGCACAAGAGGTATGAAAAGTGGCATTTTGCGATCGGGGGTGATAAAAAACCTTGCCTATCTACTTGCAATCGTCAGAATTTTTATTGAAATATCGTTTGTAAACTTACAGGAGCATTTTCGTATCTCTCCATATCTGGCTATCCACGTCAATTTACCTAGTCTCCAGACCGCACCATCTCCGATTTTCTGTATGATTTTTTATTGTTGTTGACATTGCTCTGAAACATTTTTCACAACGAAAATATAACATCGAACGCTTCCAACTGCTCTTCATTTCCAGTCCACTTCGACTATCCTTCATCACACGCATTACTGCAGTATACGTGGATTATGTAGGTAACATTCCTACATTTACGTATTCTCAGTCTATAAAGAATAGTTAACGGTTATCGAAGATTCGAAGAAAAGGTAACAAAGGGTTTCTCATATTGCGCGGAAATTTCCCAGTTCTTCGTCAATAAGAGCAGCCAGTCCACCAGATGAGTTGTGTGTCTATAGTTAGTATCGTATATTATACAATATGCTAATACATCACTGTTTGTAGACGAATCGTAATTTTCTCAATCTTTTGTATCTTCCGTACTTTTCATGCCGTGATCCGTGAAGATTCTATCATTTTGAAACACTTGTACCTTTTCATTACTCTAATATATGTATAGTACACTTGTACCGATATAAGTGTAAGATGACCACTGTCACACCGTACTTCTTTCAATCCAATCGAAGTTGTTGTTCGCGGCGAGGGTGAGAGTCATGTCTGACTGCTTGTCTATGTAAGATAACATCATTTGCAATCAGAAACGGAGGCAGTGTGCGGCTCTATCAGTTCCCCGAAAATCTAAGCAAATGCTTCTGTCAGTGTGAAGTTTGGCTTCGAAGATCTCACCTAGATGAAAAAGACTACAAGTGTTCGGTACATAACTATAATCGGAATGTTTCACTATCTATCGCAGTCGTCGGATAGATTAAAACGTATGGTAACCCACACAAACAAAGAAAAGAGGAGCTGAGGAACTCCTGTAATTTTTTCAACTCATATGATACATCAATTGAATTTATGCATATCAATCATCGACTATCACAATTCATTATTTTTGTGTTCCTGACTGCTCCCTTATAGTTTCAACAAATATATTCAATCTTGCATGCGTCAGACATGCACTGGACAATAAAAACAAGTTGCATAACTTTTTTTCTTGGTATTCAATTAATCTTAATGACCTAATAATTACTGTTCTTCTGTTTTCCAAACTCTAGTTGTTCAGGATTAGGCCTCTGCCAGTGTTAGTAAGTACCATGACTTGATCTGGTGTGATTGGACTGCTGTAGTTAGAGGCTATGCGTACATGCAGGCCTATAATCTGTAGGCCCTTTCTGAATTTTCCCTATTAATTTTGATTTGGACTGCGGTCTTGTTTGTCGAGTTGGATTTTGTACATAACACCCGGCATGTGGCTTAGTAAAGTATAGCCTATTGATATTTATTTTCAACATCGGAATAACTTCAAACACAGCCTAACTCCTGCACACATATCCCTTATCCACACATATGTGTCTTTCACGTGGATGAAGCATTTGGAATATGCGTTATATACGTATGTGTACACATATATGTATACACATACATGTATATCATACATATTAGGGTGGTCCTTAAAAAGGTCATTTTTGAAATTGAAAATGCACACCCCCCAGATCGATTCCAAATAAATAAATAAAAATCGTCACCAAATTTCAGCCTTCTAGCTCAACTAGAAGTCGTGCCTGTGAGCACGAACTTTTTCCCATTCGAATAACATTGGTTTTTGTCATACTTTCGGTCACTTTTTTATTGCAACTGTAATAAGCCTTCAAAAAATCTGAAATTCACAGGACATAATCTCAGCTGCTACTGCGACCTGTAAAAAAATCAACAGACCTCCAACATCATTTTCCACATTGCTGTAGGGTGATGAACTTGATGTTGAAATTGTTTTTCATGAGTATTGCATCTTATGGGCCAATTCGGACTTTTACTTACTATAAGCTGTGGTTCGAATGAATTTCACTGCGTTCAGGTGAAATTCATAGAAAAACTCGTATTCTCCTGAATATATGGGGTATTCGATGCGAAGCGAGACAGATTTCGGCCGAGGTACGGCGAATTCGACGTTCGTTCAGAATCTCGTTCCTAATTACTACCTTGCAACGAGATTTCCTGAGTTTCAGCCCCCAATTGATTTTCGGTTTTCCGTGAGGCGCGATTGAAGGAATTGTCTCAGGGTCTACTGGATTCACTTGAAAATTTTACTGAACGTAGTTAAAGGTATTACGAAAGTATGGTGAAAATTTCAGCCACGCCTTTTTTTGTTCGCCAGCAATAAATTATATAAACAAAAATTATAGTAACCTTAACAATTTTCGTTACCTGGACTTTATTAAAATGAAGTACGTATGCCAAATACCAATACAAAACAGTTCAAAAACAGCCATTATGATATAAAATGATTTTATAGTTTCCAAAAAAAAAATTCGATAAATTGCCGGCGAGCGAAAAAAAGTGGTTGGCTGAAAATTGCGCCATACTTTTGTGACGCGGAAAACCGAAAATCAATCAGGGGCTACAACTCCGGAAATCTCGTTGCAGGTAGTAATTAGGAACTGTATTCTGGACGAACGTCGAATTCGCCATACCTCGGCCGAAATCTGTCCCGCTTCGCATGGAATACCCCATATATTCAGGAGAAAACGAGTTTTTCTATGAATTTCACCTGAATGCAGTGAAATTCATTCGAACGACAGCTTATAGTAAGTAAAAGTCCGAATTGGCCCATAAGATGCAATACTCATGAAAAACAATTTCAACATCAAGTTCATCACCCTACAGCAATCTGGAAAATTATGTTGGAGGTCTGTTGATTTTTTTACAGGTCGCAGTAACAGCTGAGATTATGTCCTGTGAATTTCAGATTTTTTGAAGGCTTATTACAGTTGCAATAAAAAAGTGACCGAAAGTATGACAAAAACCAATGTTATTCAAATGGGAAAAAGTTCGTGCTCACAGGCACGACTTCTAGTTGAGCTAGAAGGCTGAAATTTGGTGAGGATTTTTTTTTATTTATTTGGAATCGATCTGGGGGGTGTGCATTTTCAACTTCAAAGATGACCTTTTTAAGGACCATCCTAATACATATATGTATAATACTTGTTTGTATATATATATATAATACTTGTTTATACATGTATGTTGGAGATTTTCTGTAGAAGCACATCCGCGCAAGACACATACGTACGTATATATGCTTACGCACATGAATCAGCGAATCACTTGGATCGATCATACGCAGTAAACCACGTCACGAAACCTCAACACCCTTGCCAGTCACTCTCCAGCTTCATAGCTCGAGAATTCACCTCGGACTCCTTTCGGCTCTTTTCCTAAAACTTGTACCCAGAAGAGAAAATATCATTCGCCTGAACGCCCTTTCATTTGAAATATTCATTTTAGAGAGTTTGCACTCCAAACGAATGAGGTATAAATTGTCGAAAGTGATGAGGCTCTTATATGAGTACACAACTGACAATTGAAAGCATTTCATATTTATATAAATTTATAACCAATAAACCGGGAGGAATTATGTCCAAATTTGAATCCCAGAAACAGTGAAATTTCGGTTGTTAAACTCTCGAGGTCTGTCAAATTGTTTGTCTCTTGGTAATATATCCCGCACCCACGAAATGATTTGTTGTTACGGACACGAGTCCACTCCCCCCCACAGAAGAGTTATTATATTTGACCGTTTCGTACGTGTAGTAGATTAGCTTCTGAGTGACCTTTAACCTACTGAACGTAGTAATATTGGGTACTTTGAAATTGGGTACTGTAGCTCGTGATTGCACATGAAGCAGCACATGAGCGCTGATGTCACATGAAAAGAGGATACCGTGGAGGAAACGTGCTACACTACTGTGGAAACTAGAAAAAAAAAAACTATTACACCTCCGGAATTCCTTTGTCGAGTTAGAAATGATGGTCATATTATATCATAGCAATACGACAAAGGAAATAAATATTAGCATGCATTATGGTAGGCCGTCTAGCTTGAACAATGGCAGCCGGATCAACTCAGTTTTGCATTCGTCACACATTCGTCATATGATTCAGCGGGTTAGCACGCACTTTTTTCTGAGTATCCCTGTTCTGATATCAACAGACGCACATGGAGTTTTGTCGTCTGAAGAGCGAAAATTATGTCATGTTGTCATTATTCTTACATTTTTAATTCGAGTCTTGGATATGCACTTGGTGGCTACCTGATAATCATTATATCTTTGAGAAAAAATCTCAACCCTTTATTGCTAATACAATCCTTTATCCCTACGACGCGATACGTGAAAAACACGAATTTTTGACAAAACTATCTTTCAGATTTCTAATTTTTTTTTTATTGTGTAGCAAGAATTTCAGAATAAATTAATCTCACTGTTCACTTGGATCTCATCATTTTTCATCACCAAACATTTTCTCGACATTGGATTCATTTGCCTATTGCGATCCGCCTTTTTGTTACATCTTTGTCGAGGCTCAGCCATCACATACGCCAGCAATTTTATGTCCTTTCTTATTAATTGAATGCGTTTTCCACGACAAAGGTGTCCGTAGCAATTAGTCCAGGTGTCGAGAACAGCAGAGATTTATTTCACCGATAGAATGTACTATGAAACAATCTTTGGTCTAGCTATGCCACTACGACGCTTACCAACCTAACCTTTCATTGATTCGTTCATCTATTTCATCAAATGAATTGGATCTAAATAATTACATTTCTTAATATTTTTCTTAGTATTACATTTCTTAATACTTTATTCTTACACTACAGATTTTCGTGCGTGCCCAATTCGATTACGATCCCTTGGAGGATGAGTTGATCCCATGCGCGCAAGCGGGAATTGCCTTTGAAACTGGGGACATACTCCAAATCATCAGTAAGGATGACCACCACTGGTGGCAAGCGCGAAAGGACAGTGCTGCAGGGTCAGCTGGCCTTATACCGTCACCGGAACTACAAGAATGGCGCACTGCCTGTGTTGCTATGGAGAAAACGAAACAGGAACAAGGTGCGTTTTTCGAAAATCATAAATTATCATCTTCTTGCGAACGAGAATACTTTATGCTGATAGTTCACCATTCATGAATTGTCGATTTACGTCTATTCGGGGCAACACACACGAGTCCATAACTAGAGGGTCTCACGGTCAAGGCAATATTCCATAAAAATGATGACATATGTAGTAATAATACGATACAGGCATTTGCAGAAGCTGAATTGAGGAATGTGAAATTCGGAAAATGAGCATTTTGAGCAACGGATTGCATAGTCACGTGTTTTTTCGACTTTTGTCAATGATGGGTGGTATTTATTCAATAAATATTGATAATCATTTTCTTATTCTTCAAATCCATTCAATTACGTGTTTTCTCCATTTACACTCTTCGAAATCCCGTCGTGTGGAAAGCGAGTGATATTGTCATGTGAGCATAGGTGCACATACCACGGCAAAAGCATTATAAATGTAAAAAAAAACACCGCCAAGTGTAGGGATGATTATGTTTCATGAGACATGTTGTGAAACCTGGAAATGAAGCGTTCGCCGGGACCCGGACCTCGCTATGCCGCATGAGGATATCGAAACATTATTCCACCAACCACGTACTTGACGGGCACATCAAGACTTGCAATTCGGCGTCAATATAAGCGTTTTTACCCGACTACGATAAAATGACCATATTTCACCCCTGAAACGCGGGTCAAAAGTCATCAATTTCGGACCAGAGGGCAGAAAAGTCAATTTCCGGACAAAAAAGTAGATTTTCGGGCAAAAAAGTAAATTACCGGGAATATAATAAAAAGTGGACTTTTTTGCCCGGAAATTTACTTTTTTGCCCGCTTATTCACTTTTTCTTCCCTCTGTTCGAAAATTGATGACTACTTTCCGCTCCTGTTGCTCTTTCCTTCCTTGTAGCATAATATACTATTATACTTTAGGACCATTTCGCATCCAGAACGGGCTGCATAATTACAGAAACAACTTTGATGCTTGATTACAAATTGGGTGCATTCTTATGGATTAGGTGGTTTGGGTTCGCATGTTTGACTTGATGTCCAATCGCCGCTCAGTATTTTAGTATTGAGTCTTGGCTTCCGAGTGCGACGCCACGTTTTTGAACGGTTCGCTGCCGACGTTTCGTAAACATTGCAGTTTACTTCATCAGGGTGAGAGGTAACCATTTTAGTAGTTTTTAGTATTTTAGAAATTGTGGCCATGCAGTGTCTGGTTCAATCACTCGGCCATGTGAAATCATCATCTACATCTCCGACGAGCATGTTGTAGAATTGCGGAGTATTTAACTCACAGTTAAGAACGATGAATCTTGTTCGCATACGGCACAACAGATTCCTGAGATGTAAGGTGGAAGTTGAAGATACTAAATTTGCCCGCCAAGTACGTTGTTGTTGGAATGATGTTTCGATATTGTCAAACGACACAGCGAGGTCCGCCTTCACGACGTACGCTTGCCGGAAAGTCCCAGTGCCTGGAATCATTTCCCGATTTCATAACCTTGTGAAATTATAAATCTATCTATGGCAATACAATACATTTCGATACGCGGGTGAAAGAGTTTGTTTTCCCACGAGTGACATCCGCTGCGAGGGTGACAATCTGCGAGTGTGAAAACAACTTTCACACATGTATCGAACAAAATTTTTCATCACAAACGCGCGTAAAGTCCGATTTTTGCGTGCATGTAATGGCACTTTTTCACACGGCGTGATGAAAATTTTGTCTTCCTTATGAATGTTGAGGAAAAGGTTTTTCTACTGTTTAATAAAATTACTCACACGAAAAAATATATTCCAGGAAAGATTAAATCCTCACTCTATTATGGACTTTAAACTTCATTGAATCTTTTTGTAAATATATAAATCTTGTAAAAATATAATTGTTGAACTTGTATATATAAAAGTTCTTTCATTTTCTTCAAAATTATACATTTTTAGTCTTCTTGAACAATTTTTCTTTTTTAAATACTTAACCATTCATCCATTCACACACATCCATTCACACACATCCATTCACACACATTCATTCATAAATAATGTATAAAGTATAAATAAAAATATAAATTAGGACAGCTTATGCAATATCTAATGAAATCAGTCTTCCAATCGACTTTAATCAATGGTGCAATGACGGTGTTTTAGGTTAAAATTGACTCTTAGGGAATTATCTCAATTGGCCGTGTGCTAGATTGGTCCCTGGCCAATAAACTACAGCTCAATGAGGGCAAAACCAAGGCGATGATCCTCGGCAGCTCGCGCTACGTTAACGATCTGAATCTCGCGGGTCTTCCACCGATTTGGATGGGGGCTACGCAAATTGAAATTGTACCCTCGTTCAAGTATCTGGGCGTCATTCTTGATAGTACCCTGTCCTGGTCGCACCACGTTCTGATGGTAAAGAAAAAGGCTGCGTCTGCGCTTTACCGAATAAAGATGAACGACAGCCTACTGAGCCTTGCGGTGAAACGTCGTCTGGTCGTCGCCTTGGTCCTCCCGCTATTCGACTACTGTGCTACTGCATTAACAAATTTGTCTGGGGAGCTTGAGAGGTCACTCCGGGTCGCGCTGAATAACTGCGTGCGTTTTTTGTTGAGAGTCCCGCGCGACGCTAGT
>JAFFZH010011219.1:0-10969 GCA_018420115.1 Euura saliciscinereae | reverse complement strand
AACATACCGCATTAACAAGACATAAGATTGAAGTGGACCATCAGTTTAACTATAAGAACACCAAAGTACTAACGAAAGAAAAGAATTACAGGAAGAGAATCATACATGAAATGTGCCATATCGTTAAAGATAAATCCACCGTAAATCAGCGTAGTGATGTACAAAATTTATGCGCTACATCCAGGGTGGGCAACCTGTACACCCAGTGCAGATTCTGCACTGGCCAGGTAGGCTTGTACACCCAATCCTATTACCCAGCCAATCAAAAGGGATTAGGCCTCGGCGGCCTGGGAGTACCTGACGCGCACCTGGGTCGCTTAGAACAATAGCTTCTTGGAATTCATTACCTGCTTACGAATATTCTCCTTTGTTGGATAACTTCGCTAGCTTCGGATTCTAATTGAAGGCTATGAAAATACTTCTTCGATTCCGGGCTACGATCAAAAGCTATTGAAAAACTTCTTCAAAATAACAGACCATTTCCCGACCCAGGTAACAAGCTTAACTGACCCATCCAATTATGTACACCGGCTCGGGGGCCTTGTACACCGAAAATTCAAAACTTGCCCACCCTGGCGCTACATACTATGGTCTACTTTAATCTTATGCCCTGTTACATGTTTAAAATTGGAAATTGAAAAGAATTGTAATTTGATCTCCAATTTTAAACTGAATAATCGGAACAGTCGTCTGAAACTTCAAAATTTGCCGCGCTTCCAACAGCCAATACCGGTCTCGTAGCCATATTACACTCTTTGATTCGGTGATCGATATTGATTGGCTAATAATTAACCTATCGAGAACTTCTGACTTTACTCTTCCGGTATTGAATACAGCTTCAGACACGTTCCGTTTGTTCCAAATTATAATCCCTCTTTATCGAGCTCTTTGGGCAGCAATCGGTGGCAAGATGCACCCCAAGGAGCCTGATAAAGATGTCTAAATACTGTCACGACCTTAAAATCGGTATGTTAAAAATTATCTCTCGATCTAATGTAACGTCTGGCACCCTAACCTACAAATTTAAAAATTGGTCACAGTGCCGTCACTTTCTTCTTCTTCCTTTCGAATATGATTGACCTTTAGTCACGACCTCAATATTTATGTTGTAAGTATTAATTATTAGGTTAAAATATAGACTATGTATGGATATAGTAAGTTTATTGAATAAAAAAATTTCTAGTTTTGAAGAGGGCCCTCTTCCGGGTCGAAACGTCAAAAAAGAAGTTGTTGTTACTGACCTTTGAAACCAAAGAAGCCTACCTATGAGTGATTTAAACCCTATTTTTAGAGCGCCTGTCATTCGTAACACTCGTTCGTTTATTGTAAACTATGCCAGTTTCCCAAACCCAAAAGGTCAGAGGTTTGTGAGATTCTCAGACGAGTTTGTACCCAGAATGTGGTTCTTGGATAGTGGCTTCAACAGACATAGAATTGGTATAATCAATAGGCTGAAATCAGGTCCTAATAAGCCTAAAGCGCATCTGGCTAGAATGAATATTTTGCAGGATGGTACTTGTGATTGCGGTTTGGAGAAACAAACCACAGAACATCTATTCTGGCGCTGCCCCAGATTCATAGTCGCCAGAGAGAGGTAGACTCAATTCATGATCAGCAGGGGGGTGGCGGTAGACTCTGATATAGATGAACTGATAATAAGAGGTGACTTACAGATCGCTATTAGGCTGAACTATCGGCCTCACCATCCTAAATCTTATAAAATTGGCACTATTCTTAATCTAGTCGACCGAGGTATTAGGTTTATTATTTATTATTATTAGGTATTAGGTATTAGGTTGTCCAGTCCTGAATTCCATGACAAGAATTTGAATCTCATATCCGATGTCTTACGTCTGAACGATTATCCTCCGCCTTTGCTAAAAAAAAACACATCTCAACCAAATACAGAGAAATAGTCGGCCGAACTAATTCTAATAACAACAATGACTCTTTGAATGATTCCAATAATGCTCTAAATGACCTACGTAGAAAAAAAATTGTTGCAATTTCTTACGTGGCCGGTCTTTTTGAATCCTTAAACCGGATCTTTCACAAATATAATATCAAATTTGTTGGACAAAACAGTCGAGATCTGAGCTTGGTTTTTGATTCGGGCAAAGATTTGTTACCGGTGGATAAACGTTCAAACATTGTTTACAAAATACCGTGTAAAGATTGTAACTCGGTTTATATTGGACAAACTAGGAGACAACTACACACTAGAATCAAGGAACATAAAAAGAATATTTTTGAAAATATTGAACATTACACAGCTCTAACTAAACATCGTGTTGATTTTAACCATCGTTTCGATTATGATAATTCTTGTGTTATTGCCCAAGAATCGTCTCACTATAAACGCTTGCTTCTAGAAATGTGTAGTATAGTCGGCCATTCGAATTCTTGTAATTTGCGCCAGGATGTCGAACATCTTAGTGACATATATACTTCTGCTATCTCTAGGACTAATTAGTTATGTACCGGTTGATTCCTTGATTCCTACATTACCATCGGATGGATTTAATTAGTTTCTGACTATCCTTCACTTTTGTGATCTATGGTCTACTTCTAAAACTTATACTATGTAGATCTACTTCTCTAAAATTCTCTTCCTTTTCCGTTGAATAGTCGAACGGAATGGATCGCCAACTTACTCCTACTTACTCCTACTTATAACAAACGCGAACGTTTTCTTCTTTTTTCGATAGAATGGTGGGAATTAAGGATTGCCGTTGTGGCTTCTCCCTCAACATGGGTTTTTTCCATGATCTGTTTTTTCTAATTTAAGGTAAATATAATAATTTTGATTAGCTTCACAACTTATCACCATGTAGAGGTTATGTGACCTCGTGCTATACGCACAAAAACCTTTTTGTTCTTAATTGAATTTATATCTCTTTCTGTATGCTATATATTGTTGAATTTTGTTTAACAGATATAATAATTTTGATTAGCTTCACAACTTATCACCATGTAGAGGTTATGTAACCTCGTGCTATACGCACAAAAACCTTTTTGTTCTTAATTGAAATTATATCTTTTTTTTATGCTACATATTGTTGAATTTTGTTCAACAGATTAATAAAAAAGTTATTTCGTCTGAGGAGAGCCCTCCCCAGGGCCGATGGTACTATAAATGATAAGTTTAGTACTGTTTTCTAAATTATAGAAAGATTCAATAGGAATTTAATTGATAGGTTTAGTTTTGTTTTTCTAGTTATAGAAAGATCAAATATTGTATAAATGATAAGTTTAACATGCCTTACTAAATTGTGGAAAGATTCAATAGGAGTTCAATCCGATAAGCGGAATTCGTTTTCTTAGTTATAGAAGGATTAAATAGGGTATAAGTGATAAGGTTAATATTGTTTACTTAATTATAGAAAGTTTCAATAGGGTTTCAATCCGATAAGTTTAGTTTCGTTTTATTAGTTATAGTAGAAAGATTAAATAGTATACTATAAAATTGAGTAATTCTAACATGTTTCTCGTTGTTGTTGACCCGGTCCCTTGTGTTTTCCAATAGTATTGCGATCGTTTTCCTTACTACTCTTCTGGGCTCTGGACTCCGGAGGATTTCTATCTCCTCTACTACGCATCCAGGAACGGCACTGCTACGTCGGACCAGAAATCAGTGTTACCAAGATATATAAAAAACGTCGGTTTGTTGTCGCATCAAACCGATTGCAACAATCGAGAGCGACCATAACATTCCCGGATTGACCTTAATCTTAAATAAGGAGTACTTGCAAGAAACTCAGAAAAGACTAAAAAAGTGCCACTGCTCTAAATTTACCAAGAAACAATTTACCAGAAGAGTCATTTGGGAGAGTTTATTTGGGACATCGGCTCACGCCGGATACCTGTCGGAACAAAAAAAATATATAAAGACAGTATTATTTAACGAAGACGACATTAATTGGAAAGAAGAGAAGAACGAAGCCTCTCTTTTGAGAATAATCAAATTGAAAAATGCCGACGCAGGCTACAGACGCCGACAACGAAATCCGGGTGAAAATTGTTTACAATGGCGAGGTACATATCACGTACGTTGCTGAGAGCTCGGGAATGTCCATAGAGGCACCTTGCGAAGAGATGCGGAGTATATGCGGGCTTGGTTCCGGTTCCGGAGCCGATCAACTGCAGCACGATCAGTTCACCATGGAATGGGTCGACGAAGAAGGGGATCCCTGCACAATCGGGTCTCAGCTGAAACTCGACGAAGCCATGCGGCTCTACGAGCTAAACAAGGACACGGAAATAACGATATACGTATTTCAAAATGTACCTGCTGCGCCGGGAATGCCATGCCAAGGCGAGGACAGGAGCATATACAGACGTCGGGCTCAAAGATGGAGGAAACTGTATCGTGTTAAGAGCATGCTGGACTCAGTCTTTTCCGTATTTAAAAAAAAAATGAAGCCTAATATGAACGGGGGGCTGTTTAATGGGTTCCTTAGACGATTTGCATTAAATTGGTAGCTGCATGAACGTGTAGCTCACCAAAATCGAGTAAAATAAGGCTTTTTTGTGTCGCAAAGTGTGGGACCGTCACTTGTTTTCACTGATATCACCGACTATGCATCACAAGGGTGGAAACGAATTAGTGAGCGCCCTCATAAATATAATTTCACTCACATATATCGCAAAACTTTTTGATTTCACTCAACGATGAAGACGAAAAATTGTTTAAAAAAAAGACTGTAATTGTCGGTGTAAAGCAGTGGCCGCGGCCATGTTGGATCATTTCGCCAACCTTCGTCTCGCGGTCCTGCGTTTCACGAACCGCCGTTCCTTGTTCAGCGCTATGACAGCTGAGCGGGAATTCAAACGGAAATAATTCGGAATAATAATAGTTATAACAATGCATTATTATTATTATTATTATTATTATTATCATTAGAATTACAATAATAATGATAATTATTATTTTTATTATTATTATCATTAGAATTACAATAATAATTTCCGAAATAATAATTTATTTATTTATTTAGAACAGGTGTATTATACAGCAAGTGGGTCAACCACTAATATCCCCCGCAGAGCTAAAGAGCTGTGTGCGGGCCTGTTACATACTAACAATAAAAGAATACAATATAAACTAATAAAAAATATAAACAAAATAAAGAATATAATATACTTTCTAACAAGAGGATTAATAACTAACTTATCCTATTTAGAATTATTATCCAGTCAATTATATTTGATAAAACCTCCTTGCTAATTTATGTTGTTGTGGCGTAACCATGCCGCTAACCTACGTTTGAACGCCTGGGTGTCAGCATTGGCTTCTTTTAATTCTATTGGCAGTTGATTAAAATATTTGGTAGCACTGAAGTCGAAACACCTTTGCCCTACCGTTTTTACCCTCAGCGGGAGCCGAAGTAACTTCCGCCTCGTGGCACTCGCAGCTCTTCTGTATTCACCTTGAAGAGGTTTAAACATATGTATCAGTGCCCTGGAGAGATACGCCTGCCTCATATTGAGCAGCCCCTTACTTGTTCGTACAATGTCGGCAGACTCAAATCTATCCCTGTTAAACATTATTTCAACTATTTTGTTCTGTAGTACCTGCAGGTATCTGATCTCGCTTGCCCAGGTAACAATTTAATCTTTTGATATGAATGTGACGTCTTTATTGCGATGATCCTGATTCGTTTGATTGTTATCGTAATCCTTACGTAATAAAAATAGAACTAACATGTCTGAAACGTAAACTCCATATTATGACAACTCATCACAGCGATGTATGCGTGTTACGTAAAGTGTATGCTATGGTGCATCTCTGATAATACTCTCCATAGGAATGACGTAAGCGATACGGAACCGTTCGTACGTCACATATATGGAACAGTGTAACATGTATTTTACATATCACAGAATGCAAGTGCGCCGTAGCTAACGTAACGTATGCATGCTGTAACCGTAATCTGCCGCATCTACGTTACAGCGTATCTTTGATTGTACCATCCCTCAAAGTGACCACATGGATACATAACTCCGTAGGCATGATCACAACGTATACCGAAATATGTGGCTCCTATATTTCTGCGTATCTGTTAACTGTGCCATCCCTGAAAGTGACAGCACGAATGCATAACTTATGTTGCATTATGTGCGCATAAGCGCCACATGTACCGAGATCTACTGCTCCGATGTTTTTGTGTATCTGTTACTGTGCCACCTCTGAAAGTATAATAAAGCATGCAGAAACATAACCTCGAACATAACCTGCAAGATCTTAAAAGTGCAGAAGCATCAAGTATTCTGCACACGTGTCGTTAGATTCATTTGTGACTTCAACGCCAATTACAAATTACGGATACATCAGGTAATTATTTTATATTTTTTCATCTGAGCCGAGTCGTCGACATTTGACTATAGTTCAAATGAGTGCAGTTATATAAAAATCACGAAAAAATTGAGGAACCGAAAATCTCGGTACTTCCTTTGACGAGCATTCGAGTGTGTCAATTATGATACTTGAATGTCTCTATAAACGAAAACGCATAATCTTACTATGAACATAATACGGGTATATACCGTTTGTATTGTACCTGCGATTTCCCGACCAAGACGATTAGCTTTCTCTACAAAAAGTTGAAAATATCGTCTGGGTTCACGATTTGAAGTATATATATTATAAGGCATCCGAGCTCATTTGTGATAGCTCAATTCAAATACGCCTAGCTATGATTATGCTAGTAGTTGATGAACATTTAAACTCACTTGAATATTTTTACAGGATATCATCACCTAAGATGCCAAAGATTAGTAAAGGGATCACTATTCTGTCTGCAAGGCAGCGAAGACGATTAGTAATAAAAGAAGCTAAAAAATTGAAGCGAATTCTAAACAAAGTGAGTTCAAATGCTGACAGTAAAAAATGTGAAAATAATTTGAATGACAATAACGCTGAAAATACAGATCCTAATGTTGAAGCATCGGAGGCAGAATATTCAGAATTTAATTTTCCTGAAACAAACCAAAACAGTCCGGATAGAAACGAAAATTTTCAAGCCGAGCCTGATAGTAGCAGTAATAGTAGTTTTACGAACAATATTGAAGATTGTGAAGAACATAGAAACGAATGTAATCCTGGTATTCATACTGAACTTCAGAATTCGGCTCTTGAATCAGCAATAAGTCAAAACCATCTGAGCAGTTTATTAAAAATTTTGAATAGATACGGACATGATTTACCATCTGACGCAAGGACTTTAATGAAAACACCAAAAAATGTAAAAACTACCAGTATGTCACCAGGTAGCTATTACCATTTCGGTTTAGCCCATGCTTTGACTAAATCTGTTTTGAAGTATTATACGCCTAAAGATTTTCCATCAGTAATCAAATTTAACATTAATGTGGACGGTCTACCACTAACAAAAAGCTCTGGAAGCCAGTTTTGGCCAATTTTAACGGCTATCGAAGCACCTTTTCCTACTCAGCCTTACGTCGTGGGCATATACCATGGAAATATGAAACCATTGGATTGTAACGACTTCTTGAAATATTTCGTCGAGGATGCTTTGGAGGTTTGTGAGTCCGGTATCCAAATAGAAGATCACAAGATTCCATGTGAACTAAACGTTTTCATATGTGACGCACCTGCGAAGGCTTACATCACTGGTACCAAAGGTCATAACGCATACTATGGATGTAGCAAATGCATGCAAGAGGGTAAGTTCAAGGTGAATCGTGTGACGTTTCCTGACCTAAATGCTACTTTGAGGACGGATGAATCGTTCAGATTGAAAGTCAACGAAGAATACCATAAAAAGCGATCCATTCTCGAAGATTTGAAGGTAGGAATGGTGAGCCGCTTCCCACTGGATTATATGCATCTCATATGCCTTGGTGTCATGAAAAAGTTGCTACAATTCCCTAATTAAAAAGTTGATTGTCACGATTATTTATCGCTGGTAATCGCATTTCCGTAACCACCTTTCCGCGATGCCGATTGGTTTGGTTGTCACGATTGTTTATCGATTAATTATCGCTGTTTCTCGCATTTCCGCACCTTTACGCGATGCCGATTGGACGGCGGTGACGCCGCTCGGATCTGACTTCGCCGATGTGATCTGAAAAAAGTCTGTCTGCTGACTTCGCGCCGTTTGAAGCTGTTGTTTTTGACAGCTGGCGCGATTCGAAGCGATAACCTGTATCGCGAAATTTTGAAGAGTTTTGAAGAGGCGAACGAGGTCAAGATTTTGAACGGCTGAATTGATTTCATCGTGCCGTTTGAAAAGCTCGCACTGTTCTGAGCTGTTCGCTCGAAATGTGCACGGAAAATATGACTGCCGTCACGATTGATTTGGTTTATTTTTACACGAGATTGAAGCTAAAAAAAAGAATGTTTGGAATGACACAGCCGTGAGAGGTTAAAGAACATGGAAATCAATATACTCACGATGATAATATCCAAAAAAAGTAGTACCTCACCGGTCATTTCATTAATAAACAAGCGATAGAAAGTTGCAAAGCGCAGATCGTGCGATTGAGGTTTGTGAGGACAGTGTCAGGTGTCTGTTTAGCTCGCGACCGCGGAGCGTAGCAGTAGTACCAACTTCGTATAGTCAAAGGAACGGTCGGTAAGGAAGATATTTTCCCTGTCTGCCCTGCAAACGAGAGGCTGCGGAACCTCCTTAATTTGTTGTCACGGTCGTAAACAAAATACTCCACGCGACTTCTATATTATCATTAATTAAACTTCGGTTCATTAAGGTGAATTATTCGTGTTGTTTGCACTAATTCAGCGCAAAAACTAACATGGTTTGAAGTTTAGAAGAACAACATAACGATTCGATTGCGGTTCGATGAATGGTATTTTTTATTATTTTATAAAAATGATGAACTCCGACTAATTTATCTTCACATTTTTGCTAAGTCTCAAGTCTCATTATTCTTACAGGTTCCAGCAGCTCACATGTAGGACAAGCTGTCAGCTTGGTAAATAGAAAAGCAGAAGGGCACAATCAGCTTCAATCTACAAGAGGAGACCGACGTTCGGTAGGATTAGAAAAAATTGGCGAACCGTAATCGCAGTTTTTAACGAAGTGAGTAATCTCATACGTCTTATTTTATAAAGAAACAAAAGAGTACTGAGCGAAAAAAAATGAGTACAGAGCAAACGAAAACGAGTACCGCAGAGTTTGCGTCGTGAAAAGAAAGCTTTGTATCAACGTCAGCGTCGTGCGCAGCTTGCTACATTGAATACGGCAAGTTGCAGTTACGTAGTAGCTCAGGATGTTGAAATTGTTGATACTGCAAGTTGCAATCACGTATTGGCTCAGAATGTTGAAATTGCCAATTCCATCAATAACATGCCGAATTTTGAGACTGAATGTAATTTGCTTAGAAATCAGAGGGATCGCGAGCGTATGAGACAGTCTCGAACGAGATATATCGAACAGATACACGGACAATCCGAGCATTATATAGGGAAAATGGATGTGCTATGTATGCATTGCAATGCGAAACATTTCGCGGCAGAAAGAGTTGCTAACAAGGGAAATTCATTTAACGATTGTTGCAGTCACGGAAACGTGATTATTGATAGATTGCCTAATTTTCCAGAGACCCTCCGTGCACTTTTTGATAGAACTCATACAAAATCGAATGATTTTCATCATCATATTCGGTGTTATAATAGCTCTTTCTCCTTTGCTTCATTCAATGCTAATTTAGTAAACTTTGGGGCACGAAGACCAGGACCGTACTGTTTTAAAATCCATGGTCAAATTTATTATCAAATAAACACAGCACTCTATGCTGCACCTAACGAGAATCCCAGTTATGGCCAACTTTTCATAGTCGATGCTAATGAAGCCGTGGCACACCGGCTAAGTCACACTACGGTATTAGATATTGAGATTGTTCAAACACTCGAACAAATGATGCGTGAATACAATGTGTTTGCACGTTCCTACGTAATGATGGGCGAGGAGATTGAAAATCAGCGACAATTAGCAGTAGCGAATAATGATTCTGTACCAGAATTACAGTTGTTATTCAATCTGAAGCCTGGAATGGATAGACGTCGATACAATTTCCAACGAACCAACGAAGTTGCAGCTATTTTTTCGACTACTGCTGATGGAGAAATTCCAGAATCTTATGTGTTTGTGCGTTCACGGAATACCAAAGTATTGCAATGTGTTAGTACTATGGATCCCAATGTCGAGCCATGGGTCTATCCATTATTTTATCCGCATGGTTCACCAGGTTGGCACCGTGATTTGAAGCGTCAAAACAGCAATAAACGTATGGCGTACGTAAAATATAGATTAGGCATACGCGATGATTTTAATGCCTTTCTCAGGAGTGGTAGGTTACTTCAACAATGGGTAGTGGATAATTATGTCAAGATTGAAAAAGATCGAATGGAATATTGTAAGACACACCAAGAACGCCTACGTGCTGAATCGTACAAAGGACTTGTGGACCATCTGCATGATATAGCAAGTGGCGCTAATGCTCGGGTCGGAAAAATGGTAATTCTCCCATCAACATTTATCGGATCGCCACGAAATATGCTACAGAACTATCAGGATGCAATGGCGATTGTCCGTAAATATGGGAAGCCGGATATTTTCGTGACAATGACATGTAACCCTAAGTGGCGTGAAATTGCAGAAAATCTTCTCCCCGGGCAGCAAACATGTGACAGACCAGATCTTTGTGCGAAAGTTTTCAGTTTGAAGAAGAATCATCAAGATTCGCGGCAGCGAATCGCCGCCAAGTACCCGAAGGCGCGAGAGCTAGCCCGAAGTTATTTTCTCGGCCGAACTAGTTATACCTGTAAGCACGGTGTCATATCTCCGGAACGCGTCAATATTGTTCGATAAAATTTACAGGATCGAAAGTCCCCCACCATATGACCTTGCTGTATAAATTTGATCGAAATCGATCCACTTGTTTCCGAGATATTAGTCACGAAAGTTGATGAAAAAGCATCGTCTTC
>JAFFZH010011218.1:0-27517 GCA_018420115.1 Euura saliciscinereae | reverse complement strand
TTCGGGTAAAGAGACTCGGTCCGAGTCTCACGCGGCGTATTAAAAAATTTTTTTTTTTTATGTACTTGGCGCGAGACTCTACCGAGTCTCTTGATGGAGAAAACTTTTAATTTCGCTTCGTCTGAGACGTGAATTCCAGGACTGCTAAACAATTCGCCCAAGTATCTGCTACGCGGAATGCGGAAAATTATTCAAACTTCGAACTACTCAAGTTTCTACTCTTTTCAGTCTCCAATCTCCCTCGGTCTCATCAATTCTTCATTCAACCAGGGTTTCGGTATTCGACGCGAAGCTTTATCGCCACATATTCTTATGTTCTAGAACTATGGAATAGTTTCAGAACTAAAAATTCAACGTTTTCTTACGTATTTCGATACAAGGTTATTATCATGATCGTTTCTTACGTGTTTTTTGTTCCGGCATCTCAAATATAAGATTGTCCATGGGAGCAGACTCCGGGCACGCAGCTGCCCTACTTATCTCGCTCAGTTGAACCCAGCCAGGGCGCGTGTATTCGTGCGCGTGCTCGGGGGTGGCTCGCCACGTGTCCACATGTGGGTGGAGGTGAGATTCTATGTGCAGAATGATTTTTCACGGAAGAAACTATTCACCACAAATTCTCGAGGGTTGAGTAACAGTTTATTATTCTTGTTCCTCAAAGTTGTATCCAACTTACATGCACCTCTCTCGCATCATGCTTGCTGTAATATAACATGAGTTGCCGATCGCTATAACCTCATTCTGGTTTCCTCGACAGCAGCATCGAGCCTCTTCTCGGAGGTGGGCGCCGAAATTTGCCAACTCTAATGAAAGTTTAAAGCTACGTCCACATAAAAGTTTATAAATAATGATCCTACAGGCCTACCTATACGAACTTGTAGAAAAAGAAAACTTTATCAGAATCGCCTCATCCGCTGCAGCTCCTCTTCATATATAAAGTCACCGCGAAATTCTCCACTCAATCTTGTTCGAGGAAGAAAAGAAGTCGATCAGTCTCACGAAAGCTTTCAGAAAAGTTTCAACCTCCAGGTCACAGCGTGTCATGCCGATTTCCAGCCTGCCAGGCCCACCCTAGACTCTGGAAAATTCGGTCGAAGACGAGGTCGAAGAGGACCAGCGAAGGGTGGGACACGGGGGTTACGAGATTCTTGATAACTTCTCGCCTCTTGAAGCTCTTCGATAATGACTGACCACTTGAAACTTTTTTCATGGAATTAATTGCGAGATAAATTGAAGAAGGAAAGTTATTTTTTACGCTGAATGAGAGTGAATTCGGTTTCTTTTAATCCCGTCCTCTCTCGTCTGTTCTCCATCGATTCGGAACCTAATTTTCCACCCCCTTCGACGAGGGAGTCGTTCCGGCGAGGCGCGCCCTCGATGCAAAAACACGGAGTACAGACCGGCTAAATAGGTTTCGGATATTATTCGCGACCCAATTTGACCCCGCTTCGATCCAGACGATCGAAACGATTCTTAATTGTGCAGGAATAAATTTCTACCCTAGTCGTATACTGGGTCGAGAGTTCAGCCCTCGCAGACACAAAGTGTTTAATAATTCCTGATCGGGGGAAGGAATCAATTAACCAATTTAGCCCGGTAGGCAAATTGGTAATAAATAATTGAAGCTAGAACCAGCGATTCAAAGAATTATTTATTCAACAAAATTATCGGAACTTTTGTTCAGTCTGTCCTCTTCCACCCGGTTCAGTGACTTTGATGGTCATATTGTACGTATACGTACACGTCCTGGTTTTCCGAAGTCAAGATACCGTCGCTTTATAAATTCTTTATTTATTCTACCTCGCCGATGAAATACTATCAAGCTGGTGATGCCTGCCACCCTCTGATCGATTTTCTCATTTAGAATTACACTGCAGGTACCTGAACCAAGTAAAATACAGTTCCGCTCAGTCAACCTCTGGTTGAATAGACTGGATTGCTTTTCATTCGATCCAAAGAGCATCAAGAAATCGAAATCGAGTTTTGAAAGCATGGAAAAGTGATCATTTACACCCTACGAGCGAATCACATTTCACGTGTGAATTTGCATCAGCAACGTATAGCGGATTATATTTTGATCGTATATACGTGTCAAAGACCTGTACAAAAAGCTCACGCGCGAAGCTTCAGTTATCGCACCTGCTCCATCGGGTATTTCTATAAATACCGATACTCAGTAGCTCCTAAATGAGAAAACTGTTATATATTATGAGATGAACAGATGATAAAAATAATGACGCCCTCAGTCGAGGCTGTACGATGCATTCAAAAGAGGCCATTAACTCGAGCTTTTCAAATGTATGGTACAAGTACGAAGGGGTTTCTGATGCGTGTAAAAGAAAGTTTCTGGTATCGCATATGTAGTGTGGAGAGTTGCCTAGAGGATGTGAGAGCTCCCTTTTTTTCGTCTCGTTGAAACCGATGCGAATACCAGCTGGATACCTACGTCAGAGAGTCGCTGGGCGAAAAGTACTCCGGTACTTTAACGAATACTCGAGCCTCGAGTACCTACCCGATGCGGACATCACCCTCCTTTATCCAACGATACTCAAAACTGCGAGTAAAAGCTACGGTAGACTCTTGATGAGTCGTTCCGAGCGTCACTTCAGCTCGCGATTTTCCCTTACACAATTTTCAGAAATATCGTCTCAAAATCAAATAATCAAAAGTTGTCCGGCTCAAAAAACTTCATGATCTCCCAAAAGCCTCGCAAATCTCGTTCGCATGAATTTCGTTTGATGAATTTGAACTCGATTTTGATGTTATCATCCGTCCTGGATTGGAAAAGCGAATCTCGTCTGATATAGAATCGATATTTCATTATTTCGCAGCTGATTATCACCGACGGAAATCAAGACGCGGTTCTTAGCTTTGATGCTGAGGAGGTGTGGCACTTTCGGAGACGGGAGAATCTCGGTGACTGCCGCATGTAATGAACTCTTGGAAGCCAAGTTCGAAGTGCTACGGTCTTCGCGCTTTGCTCTGATGTATATCTATAGCCGACTAGGCTTCCACAGCCTCGCCACTAGACTCTGTGACCTACATTACTGCTTTAATTACGTAGGATAGAGGGCTGTAGGTCCCGTAGGTGAGCCAACTGCCGAGGAAAATCCACCTTGCTTCCGGGCAGATAAACCTGAACTGTTATACTGATTGTCCCGGAAACGGATATCGTCCCTGGACTCTGAGAATTTTGCGAAGTTTTAAGAAAAACTAGATCGAATTTCATCTCAGATAGACGCAAGTCGCGTCTTCCAATGTAGATATTGACTTTAAAATGGTGAAATATTAGGGAAAACTACCCGGGGCCATACTAAAGCCTGCCCAAAATCGGATATAATTACGTGATGTTTCTAGGAGGGCTCCAGACGGACTCCGGGTAGTTTGCCTCGATTGAAAGTCAATTTCTGCGTGGGATCCAGTCGTAATTTAATCGGCTTAATTGAGCGTACAGCGTACTACGGTCTCAGACTAATTACCCATCTTCAGAGGTCGAAGCGGGAGCCTGGATAAATTTCCTCGAATTGGAAATGTAACAATACCCGCGTCAGTCTCGATGGATTTTCCACAGCGAGTAGCGTAATTGCGGATACCGATTGACAGAAATTAATCGGCAATGCGGTCGCGAAGCGTCTTGTCGTCAAGCTTGGAAATATTTGATCGTGTTCCACTTGGCTCCGAGCCTGGAGGAAGTCGCGTTTCCGCAAAATATTTCTGTGCAGAAATGATCGAGGTATTCGATACCTTCCGGTTTCTGAGCTGTATTTTATACCGCCCGAAGTATTATCACGAGGTTTTCCTTATCTTTGGAGTTTATATCCTGGTTTTGAACTCGCGTACTCGGATTATCCTGACCCATTCGCTGTAATAGTTTGTCACTAATTCTCCTGGCACAGCTCGTTGGCCGTTATAGTTTTCAACTTTTGCTAGAGTAAATTGGCGAACGAATTTTATTCTTGGTATCCGATCGATAAAGAGTGATTTGCTCAATTTTTCATTAATAGATATCTGGAACGACGGAGGATTATCGAACGTGGCTTCCCTCCAGATTTTCACATCATAGGTACTCGCACGTACGATATGTATAAATAAGTTATATCCATCAAGATCCAGGCATGCGGTGATACTAGATCCGACATACCTTGCGCATCCTGTGCCAGACGTGATGTGCTATTGGAGCTTAAACCGTGTTTATATCGAACCCCACTTCCGAGGTTAGTTGATTCTACTTTGCTCAGCTAAGAAAGCTGCTCCGGATTATCCACGATACACTTACCTCGTTGAATAATTTCCGACACTACCATCAAACTCAAGCAAATTTCATAGCGTCAAAACAACCAAACGTTCATGAATTATATTCTAATCCTTCGAGAATAGACAAAAAGTACTGAGGCAGACGGGGTTCAAGACCATATAACTTGAGCTTAGACGAGTGAAAGCAATTCTTTCAATTCGTCTGAAGAATTCTCATCTTCAGACGCCGCGGAAGTAGAGCTTGCAGAGATCACTGATAAAAATGGTCACCACGATTACTTGGTATCCGTTCATCCGACTGATTTGAAATTCGAAGACTATTTTTATATCAGTATTATCTAATGTTCCACCGAAGGATTTTCTAAAATAACTTTTTGTTCTTTCAAAACTCGCAAAAGCGTTGATGAACATAAAAAAGCGTGAAATATGGCGTGAAACGGTGGTTACCATTTTGATTCGCGCTTTTCGCAAGCTAGTTTCGTCCAATCTGAAGACCAGCATTTTTTCTTTGGATAAATCTAAAGATGTTTTTTCGAATTTTGAAGTTGAAGCGAGTATTATTTCATTTTTGCGTCAGACAACCCTTAATGAAGGAAATGCGGATCCTCGCAACGGCATGAATTTTGATCTGATGCTGCACTGATCCTCGTATCGCGTATATTGAGTGAGCCATGGTACAAAGGGCGATGTATCAGCTACCGTGTATCATGGGACATGGTTAAGCCCAGATGTATTAAATTGCAGCGAATAGGGAGCCTGTTGGCAAGAGATTCATTTCATGGCCGATTTTGCTATATTAACAAATATTAAATTACGTTTTGGTACGCGGATAGATGGCTTCAGAGCATTAATTATTCGAGATTCTGGTCTAATAATTCATGAATTTGAGTTTCCCTTGATGTGGCTAGATCCAATTTAACTTTTCGTCAAACGGACCTAGGTAAAGACTGAACATAAATTTTATGACGAATTTCACCAACCAATCTGATCTCCCCTCTGATCTCTCGTTTAGATTTACAGTCGCAATTGCTATCGGAGTCTCGGAAGTCCCTGAGAAACGGAAGCTACGGAGCTTGTCCAAAAACTAAAAGCTTCTCATTCTTCTTGCCCCGGATTTGCTTGACTTTTTACAATTATCTTAAAAATTGCTCGAAACCAACTTTGTATGATTCAAATCTAGTCCGAATGTGGTTTTATCAACAAGCTTGAGTATATCCTACCTCAATTATATCCATTTCAGAGAAAACGCGCCCTACATCTTTTGTTCTTTGAATTTAATTTGCGGAAACGTCTTAAACGATAAAGAATTCCACGAATTCATCCATCTTTGTGTTTGAACCAATCATTTATGCGGATTTCACAAGTACAAAGAGAAGACTGTAAAGTTCAGAATTCCCCGATTACTTGTTCAATTAAATTCTAATCCTGGTTATTAGCGGTCTTGCAAGAATCCATAAAACTACATTGATTCCTATCGAGAATTAAGAATCGTTATAAAACCACTTCACCAAACTTCGAGAGTAAGTATGCTAGTCCTTAGATTCACAAACTTGTGAGAAAAATGTCGTTCCAAAAGTCAAAAGTCGATCATTCTTTCCGTGTAATATACTGTACTATCGATCAGAAATTAATTTCGTTTGCCAAAGAGCTTTTTCATCGCGCCTATCAGAACGGTTATAAAATTCAGAGTGCGATATCGGTGTATCAGAACGGCATGAATTTTTCGTGTCACAATGTGCGAGACGGGATTTTGTTGCCTTATAAAAAAATCTCCGCAGGTCGTAATGGAGGGTTTAATCGTCAGTTATTTCGCCCCGGATCGAATATTCAATGTTCGAAAGCGCGGGGTACAGCGGCACGTTAAAATCCGGGTTTCGAAAGGAAAATCAAATTTCCAGCCTCACACGAGAGCGCAACGTGTCTGGTTGAACGTGACAAATAAATATCTCACAACGTACGACTGTCACGTTGTTTAACTTCTTATCGTCTTTTCTCACAGGGAGGACCAAAAAAATTCAGAGAATGACACGATGATGAGGATTTCGTTGCGTGCAGCATCAGCTTTTCGCTTTGAGATCACTCATTCGTCGAACCCATCAAGTACCTGATTCAAGATTGTGAGTCACATCAATTTCGGGTCTGTTTGCAGTGTAAGCATCCGGTAGAGGCTGGATCTTATCGTGCGCAAATTCAAACAACAGATATATCGATTCCAAGTCAGACGAGAGACTTGACTCCAATTATCAGGATTTGTCGTTGGACCTGGAAGCCTGGATTACAACTTGACCTTTAATCATACAATCCACTACGACTGACTCAAAATGAACGGATGCTTCTAGAAATTCCCAGAAGTAACTGCTGAGCTATTATAATTGGGCTACTGAAGGTGAGATGAAGTCGATGATACTTGGAATGACGATGAATGGCTGAGATGAAGCTAGAATAATGAATCGTTTATTTTATTCTATCGAAAATAGGTATCGGTTCGGGAGCCGATAAAGCTGGGATGATTGAATATCTGTCGTCAGTTTGAGACAGTAGAATCAACACAATTACTTAGAGGCAAAGACAAGAGCCGAAACCGATGCGAGGTAACAAATTGTCGTCCCTACTCTTCCATCTCGCTGTCCTAAGGGACTTGGGAGACGACGAACACAAACGTGGGTAGAGGAAGTTGTGACGTTCCTTGGGGACATTCGTCATCATTTGTTCTATTTAAGCGAGAGTGTGTACACAGAAATAATACACAACTGTGGGCAGAAAGTTTTGAAATATTTGCTGAAATCAGTACAAAAGTAAAAAATAAACAAGAAAAATTGAAACGAAAAGGTTGAAAAAAGAACAAAATAGAAAGAGGAGAAACTGCCGAATTTTCAACCCACTGCGGAAAGTCCACAGGGGACCTAAAACCGTCATTCACAGGGTGGCGCAGCCGCCAGCTCGAGCCAGCTGCTCAAATATTTGCACTATTGTCGTCGTTTCTCTGCAAGTACATCGTTAAAGAGTAAATTTTACCGGTCGACGAGAATTGGGACAGGGATTCCAACCGATGTCCTACGTTGCTATGAAGTGTCATGCAGATACAGACGTGGTCAAAATTATCCACCGTTTGATGTACCAACTTTTCAGAAAGCTTCCACGATATTTTTATCGGACTCTGTATCTCATGATGCGATAAAAATCTCTATGGTATTCCTTCTGCTGCTGCTGACCCCGTGAAAGCTCGTTTCTCCCGCGTCTCGCATGCATGATGCAATATATTGTATATCGTATCGGACACCGTGCATGATGTATCAGGGATTTTCAATATTGGAAATATTTAGCATAATTTCAAAATATCACAAAAGGTTTCACAGGACACATAGGGGATTTTGAAATCCGTCAGAAACGTCCCTCGACTTTCCATCCTCTGAACATATTTCCAGAGATTTCCTGCACGAATTCGGTTGATCGACTGACTGTACCTGAAAGTGTGTATAATTCGGAGTAGATTTTCACCGGTAAATCGTACCCAACTCCCTCATATTATCCGTTATGTGGAGAATAATGCTTTCGACGTTCATTGTTGCCGATGATATCGAGACTGCATACACGTATCTCATTATCGATTCTGATAACCACCTGCCCTCGAAATATTGTTCGATTCTACACTATCCCACGCACCACGTACAGATATACAGTCTCCGTCGATCCCCGCGGGTAACAGCGGACAAAGAATAATGCGCTTCATCTGCCAAGCCAATTACTCGTGAGCCAGATCTTTTGTGGTGAGGCGAGTAGTATCATAATTGGCTGGATTTTCGGTCCAGGGCACAAACTCAAGATCCGTGTATGTGGATTTTGGATAAAAGTTCCGCGATCGAAACATGGCGAGGATATCGCGGATGCTAATTCGCACTAATATTCTCCGACAGTGTAGGGACGCGGTATTCGAAACATTCGCCTGTAGCAATGAATCATGCACCCCGTAATTCGATGCTGGCTAATCTCTTGAACGTTCCCCGCGTAGGTGGTGCCCCGCGTTATACTCTCTCGGCGTCACACCCCCTATCGCGCAATTTCTCTCCTGTCAATTTATTAGCCGTAACGGTTTGCGCCGGGGTGACCAAACAAAGTGAACGACGCCTCGGGGAGCGGAAGCGGACATTATAATCCTGGAGTGGCTTTAAGTGAGCCGGTGCATCTGTCGAGGGTCTGCCACAGAATCCATAGGGTCGTTTCTGGAATTAATGCACCATGGAGCTGAAAGGGCTGATTTCTGCGGCTTATAGTCCGTCGGTTGCATCGGTTGCATCTATTCACCAAAGTTCATTAGCCGTTCGCTTCAACTGAGAAGTTTGGGAGTTGTCGAAAGTTCTTGAGGAAGTTATCAATCCCTGAAACACCGAGGTTGATCCACCTGGGGAAATGTCAAAGCAAATGTGTTATGAAGATGAATATATTTTCTTTTTGATCCGCTGGGTATCGCAGGACGGTGTCTCGTGCCACTGGATGTGTGCACATTCTCTCAGGAAATCTCTTTGTCGCGTCTAAGACTATGCGGAGAGTAACACGACCCTCTCTGAACAACCGCAAGATGTAGAAGGCGAGAAGTCAAGTTTGCATTATCCACGTCTTGTGTGTAACAGCCTCGGGACCCTCGGAGGCGCCTTAAATCTGCGGGATAGCTTCTAACCTCGAACCTCCTAGAAACAACCCGAGGGAGGCTGAACTGAACCAGACACCTATTCTCAATTTCCGTGACTCGGTACCGTACAATTTATGCATAAACTTCGCAGTGAATGCATTTACGTCAATGCACATTTCGCGAGGACAATACTGAAACGTTATCCTCGAGCGTAGCTACGTAGCCCTCGGTAGATTGGTACTTAATAACTAAGGAAATTGCGTTCGCGTAGAGAATTGAAGTAACCGCAAATCGACTCGTTGTCACGGTTTAGAACCAGCAGTCTTCGCGAAGGTCGTTTTGATCATGGAGGAAAACAGATCTGACGATATCGAAATAGTCAAGAGAACATGAAGCCAGTTTGAAATATGAGTTTGAAAATGATCGTGAAAGAAAGTCTCGATATTTATTCACCAGTTTATGATTCGTCTTCTAGATTAGAGAAATGGAAATCGTGGTAAACCATATTCTTTATGCAAATGTGCTTTCGAAAGGTACCATCGCCCTTGAGAAATGGACCCTTTCTAGCTTTCAAGAAGAAGAGCACTTCCCATTATATGACTCGTCGACGGTTATTTCTTATGCTTGATACCTTTTTTCTCTCCATTCTTTCATGTAGTTGCGTGTCAGAGAGCAATGGCGAAAGGGATGTGGGACGCGTGGTAGCAACTCGTGCAGGATTTGTTGGAAGAATGTCGATCGATAAAATGAAAAAAAAATAATCAACGAGCGGACCGCGGGGATTAAACGATAGTTTTTAGTTTTTATGATAGCGAATCGGTAAAGTGCTTCATCGAAATCAAATAATTTACGGCCCACGGTTGATTTGGTTAATCCTAGGCTGCCACGCGGCACTGCGCCCTGTTATTCAACGGTAAATATTCATGCGATCCTAACACATCCCTGTTTATGACTCTAATCCCGTGTGAAACTCGAAACCATAATATCTGAAATTAAATTATCACCCTAACCGTGGAGGGAGAAACCAGGCGGAGAACCCTGTAACTATAATTAATTTCATGCCGCTTACATATGGTGCTAATACGCCTCATGGGGAGCCTTCCTGTCAATTGCACAAACGTTATTCTTCAATTCATCGTTTGACGGACGCCATTGGATTCGTTTTCACTATTCCGCCACAGCTTTTTACCCTTTTTACACAGCGTGGATGCGAACAATTATTGCACAGGCGATTGAGCTCAATTTCGACCATTTCTGTGGACACGATATTTCGCGGACATCGTAATAACGAATTTTAGGAAAATTAAAACGGTGGAGAACATTTGGTAATTTCATTATTTCTGTGGGCTGCAAGCTCTCATTTTGTGTCAACAAAATTTTCAGTCCTACGTCTTCTACGTCGGCACAAGCCTCCGCCTCGTCCGGAAAGTAACTTTGGGACATGAATTGAAGTTACCTTATCACATTTCCAAAGGTCTTTCTCGATGTTCTTCGGTAGGACTCGGAAAGCATTCACCGCGTCCGGCTGAGGCGAAGGTGAAATTGAAAGCCGAGGGCTGAGGCCTGGTTTCGCAAATAATTGTGTCCGTCGACGCGTGGGCGTACTTCCTTCGGTATTAAACATACATAATGTACGTGCCCTAACTCGCGGAGGGTATCTAGACACACGGTAATTTATTAGGGCGAAAAAAAAGTAGGGGAAACCGGAACACGCGAACCGGAAGCTGAAGCTGGTGAGTCGGAGCGAATGAGATCTAACAAAAACAATGCTGCGGGTGTCTAGGGCAATGCCCGAGGGATTGAACCGGCTACCACCTCGACCCTAGACGATTATTTCACCCCGTGGCCGTCGCAGATGCGACCCAAGTCGCATTTATCACACGGACTGCACGAATGCATTCGGTTGAATCCATTCTGCAGGAAGACGATAAAAGTTATCAGAGGCCCCGTAGCAGAATATTTTTTTTCATTTCACTCGACAGCAGAAAAAAAATCCACAAATTCCAGCGTTCGGGAGTCTGACATTATCTCGAAGGAACTAAACGAGAAGAACTGTACGAAAAGGATTTTTTTTCCTTCCATTGGATTTCACGACTGTTATATTAGACTTTTCGTTGACACTTCAAATCCCTGGCGAATTCCGCAGATTCGTCAATTTCGTAATTCAGTGACTTTTGTCTTTACTACTTGGCAATTTTTCAGTCCGTGTTTGGGGATCTGATTGCAGGATGTGTATAAAAAGTGTGAGGCTGAAGAAATCCCATTGTCTGTGCTCGCTGTATGACTGTTCAGCCGATTTGTACTTGCTTATATTCCGCGTTGTTTGCTTCACTCTTACGACCCTTGCCCTGGGGGTTGGGTTTTCGAAACAGAGTCGAGATAACGCATTTCTAAACATGCTATTTTAACAGTCGAATCTTCAAGTAAAATTGAGTTGCTGAGGACGCGTTTCTAGCGTGAGTAAAGTGCCGCGTTTCCTAACAGCGGCGCATGCGCACATCGTCAATGCTCTACTTCTCACGTGAGGGATTTTTTCGCGCATGCGTAGTTCAAAATAACTCAGACGAGAGAGTCTGTCAGTATTTATTTTTTTTTATCCGAAATCCTGATAATTTTTAGTGTGTGTTTAATCGACTGGATAGTTAACACGCGCTATTAATAAAAGGCTGACGCTTGATAGCCTAGGGTTTGGTTTCACAGTGTCGTTTAAATCCAGGGCAACAGGTGACGTCAGTAATCTCGTCGTATCGCTTGTCTCGTCGCTGCAAACTATAGGGTCGATGAAATAGCCGCGTGTCCCTAACGAGATAGCATTACAAAAAAAAAGACGAATCCGCTTCCCAGTCCTCGTTGTTTCCATCAACCGCAGGTCTATTGCTTCCAATCAGAAAAAAGTCCCCTAGGCTCAGAGGTATCTGGCCTTTCGGCTGAGACTAATTGAACAAATTTACCGTAACTTAATTAACTAACCACAGGATTTCAAAGACCAGGTGTACTTGATTAAACTGATTTCAATAAAATTCCCCTCACTTTTGCCTATTGACATTTTGAACTTTGGCTTATGACCACAAGAATGAATCATAAAAGAGTAGAACTGTGTAAATGTCATCTTTACAAGTCTGACAATGAGCAGATTCGTTGGAAGGGGGATCGATAAAATATCGAGTGGCAGCGCCGTTTCAAATAAACGTCAAGCCAGACCCTGAAGCTGAAAAAGTTCCCCTTCCGTGGAAGTTTATCGGGTAATTTGTAACTGTGTGTACGGTGTTAGAAGCAATTACCACCAATCGAGTTCTCCAAGCTGGGCCAAAGGGTTTCGGTTCCGCTCTACCCGCGGCTGCGGGGTTGTTTCATTGTTTCAGTTGAATGAAGGCTTCAGAATATCCAAGGTGCGAGTCTGGGCAACGAATTAATCCGGCTAAGGTTCTATTCACGGGGTAGACAGGTGTACGAATTCATCACATCCACCCTGGTCACGTCACGGGCAAATTAACCAAGATTTCATCAGAACACGCTATCCCGCACGTATAGCTGTTCAAACACATCCCGAACCCTTTCGATTCACGGACCTTTTCTTGCTGACAGGTGTGGATCAATCTTCGATCATCAAACTTTCGAACTCTGACGCGGATGCGTTTCTTAATAAAAGAACATGACGCCAGCTCTTTTCGCGATGTAGCAGAATAAAGGAAAAACGCAAGATTGCAGTGACCACATTGCCGCGTCATGATGAATATTGAACATTTATCATCACCGTGCCATCTTCGTCTTCGTCGCATTCTTGAGGGACAATTAAATTCCGAGGGTGTATCATATCGAAATTCGAATTGAAATCATGTTTTATTTCACCATTTTCCCTCGCTGGTAGAATAACAACGGAATGATTTAAATTTGAAAAAGAGTTGGCAAGTAGTCGGAGAAGAAGCAGAGAGCCGGGGGTTGGGGAAGATTCATCGTGAGAGTGGTGTAGGTATCCTTCTCGGGGATTTGTATGTTGGCTGGCAATATTTTCCTCTGACCCGGGCAGACGGAGTACTAGGACGATCTGACGACGCCTTATCCTCATTTCCTGTGCGGATGCGAGCAGACTTACTGGAAAATCTTCTTTGTTGGATTACGACTGGGGAAAAGAACGCGAACGAGTATACAGACTAACTTTTACATTCTCACCGTCTCCGTGCCTCGCTCACCCCTTTTACTAAAGGCATCCCTGAATCCATTCCGCCCTCGTGCTTTAAAATAAGAGCAAGAAATCGCTGCATCGTACCGCAGCTGAAAACATTTTCCGGTTCGCAAATAGAATTTAGTCGCGTGCCAGTTTGCTCGTATTCACGTCACGAGCAAGCTGTCGGTTGCTGGTTTCATTTAACGTCAAATAATACATTTTTTAAGGTGTCTACACACCGATCGATTATTTGCAACGTTCTGATATTCATCAAATGAGAAGCCACAATACGTGTAAAAAGCATCCAAGTTGGACTCGTTCATCTGAAGTTGGCTAGAATCGAAAATTGAGCATTCGAACACTTTAATTGGTTCCAAAATGTCTGAAAGCTTGTTTCACGATTATAGCCCACTTCAGATCAACGAGCCGTTAGGAATTCACCCTGTATGTTTCGCAGTACTCGTTGCAATTCATGGAACATGGCTATTTTGACAGAGAAACGAGAAACTTTTAGTCGTATTATTTTTTTATCATCCCCGAAAATAGTGTTCGGAGAACGTTATCTCGCCGTGGCAGACGCTTTTATTGACTGGTACTCTAGTACATGTACTTTGCAGTGGTCGTAAAGCTAGACCATCGCGGCGTTTAGTTAGCGTTGAATTTTCATTATGCATGAAGAGTTTTTAATCCCAGAAGTTTCTGTGTGGCTTATTATTCAAATTTGCGTGAACGTTTCGACCACACCGAGGATCTTGATGGAGACACTGAACGAGTCGTAGTTTTATCCAGCGTATTTTTCAAATTGCGATAAAATTTCTTCTACCTCACGTATGGTTCTCAAATTCTTCATCGATTGTTTGGAGTTCTTTTTTTAATGTTTCTGCTTCGAATATTTTATCCTCTAAACCTGGCCTTTTATCTCGGTTCAAGAATTAAGAGTAAGGCGAGAATCTCAATTAGTCAAGAAAACCAGGAAAATGAAGAAGCGAAAACCACCAAAGTGTCAGAGCGAACCTTTCGTTCGAAACAACGCTCCCTAATTGCAGCAACAAGTTACCCTCATTTTTATTCGCCACAGGCTTACCAGAATCGTTTCGGCGAAGACCACGGTGTCAAAATTAATGAGTAATTTTTTACCTGGTATAACGAGTAAAAAAACGTCCGGGTCAGCCTCCGGCCTTTTCACCCTTCCCGAATCCAACCATTAATTAAGAGGGATTAATTAGCGTTGAATATCTCATCTCGAGTCTTTGATCTATTTTGCGGAGTATGTTCATGCCCGATTCCGTCATTCCATGTTCATGGGTAGTTTGAAAATTTCGTATCACGTTGCGGCGAAGCGGTCCGTGAAAATAGGAAAAGAATGAGAACGGAATACTCGTTTGAAATTTTAGATACACGTGAACGCGGGTTTCTACCTTCGCGTGAATCGAAAGGCTTGTAAAAAAAATGATTATGCGAATTTCTCATAGCACAGCGAAGTGGAGAATCAATTCACCGATGGTTTCCAAGTTCAAATTCGCAGAGCAAATTGACTAATCCGATTCGTTGATTAAAGGGCGAACCAAAAACGCGTCAGATTCGATAGATTTGGAACGCGATTCATTATTAGAGTAGACTGACTGGAGTTTATTTGTAAAACGAACTCGTCCTCTACGTTCAAACGGCACAGCATCAAATTTAATCGAATTCGCCCAAAGAGATGATTCACAATCCATCGCAATTTGTTTTTATCGAATTTTCGGTATGCGTTCCCTCAATTCCATTTATTAATGCCACCGGCATAGTATCCTCATTACGTATTTTCGCACCAACGAGTCACGAGTGGAGAATTGCATGGATAAATGTTTGCGGTGGACGAAACGCATAAAGCGGATAAAACGTGGTCCCCACGTAGAGCCTGGTCCACGGTGGATCCTGCATAGCCGCAACTGCAGTAGGTACACTCCGCGAAAGGAATTTCACCCTGTGTTAACTTCCGCTTTGACTACCACCCACGGTCTACATCAATCGACTCTTTTTTACGACTCTCGGTAATGAGAAATTTTCAGTACTCTATCGACGGACTTTGGCGCACACGAAACGATCCAAAAACCCGATAATTGTCGCGCGCAAAATACTCGTATGGATTCCGTCTCTTGCAGCGAAATCCCCAGAAGTACATCGTTAGCAAAACCTCAATCGCCGTTTTCGGACCAGCACGAAACATGTCTGTACGGTTTCGCAAATGGTTGAGAACCAACAAGGAGTGAACGTCGTTTGGGTAGGTGAGGGTGTCTGTCGTCAGTTTGTTGGAAAGTCATTCCTTGCGGATAGACGGGTAAAACTAATCAAGAATTCTCAGGTCTTGAGTGCGGACACGTAGTGGATATCTACCTCGTTGACCACCAGCGGCCACCCTCGACTCCTGGAAATTGGTGGAAAGGGTCGAGTAAACAAAGTTTTAGACTCTGGGTTGCCACCGTGCAACAGAGACGTTATCAACCTTGGGGGTGAGTCGAAGAGGTATCCTTAACGAGGGTACACAGTCGCCCTGGGCCGAGAGGAGCTTCCTCGACGACGAAGCTTGCCTTGGTCTTGAATTCTGTACGGCAACATGTCAACATTCCTAACCCTCGCTGATAATTCTAGAGAATCAGTGTCCGAATAACTTTTTCAAGAGTCATCGACGATCCTCACTTACATCGTTGTGTCTATACAGAAGCTGGTTTTATCGTGCGGTGAAATAGGGGCGGTCGTCCACGTCCCAGGCGTTTCTAGTGGAATTCCAATTATTTTAGACCGATATTTGGCTACGGAATTTCTATTAGAATTGCGTCCCGCAGGGTACTTAATGTCCACCGATTATTCCTGTTACCAAGACGAAGGTCACACGTGCGTAAGCCACTTTTGGGAGGATATTGAGGGAGTATTGCACCATTATAGATCCTTGATCCTCGAAGGTATCACTTGGGCAATTTTGTCAGAAAATGAAAAACCTTAAAAACCGTCCCTGAACTACAGTTTCAGATAAGATCAGAGGTTTTGGAGTTGATTCTGCGATTTCGAATCAGTATTGAGTAGATAAATTCTATCGTCCTTTAGCAGGGTCATCCCTTTTAGTACTGCCAGACAAAAAGCTCAATCTTTCACGAACACTGAGCATATTTGGCCTATTTGAACGTGAAATATCCAGCCTTTGCAGACCGTTTCTTTTCTTGTTTTTTTTTTCTACGTTGAACATTTTGGACGTTGATTCCATCGGTAGATCAAACCCGTATGAACTGTCAAAGAAAAAAAAGGATCGTCTGGGAGTAAAGATTCCGTGAAAATTCGTATCGAAGAAAAGGTTGCGGTGATACAGTTGAAAAATTGTCTCCGCGTTTCTTACGAGTATTCAAAAAGAAAGTGCTTAGGCTCATTTACATCGCTTCTTTCGCAATACCACGTGCCAGTAAGATGTATATATGCATTTTCTTGGATATACGCTGTAAAGTTTAACGCGGTCGTTTATAACCACGGGGTTCTTTCACGTTATTCTAAGTTACGTCGTACTGCGAATGTGAAAGTGTACATTTATGTATATAAGTGAGAATATCCAACGCAACCCCACCACCGGCGGAAGATATATCCGAAAATCTTCACCCAAACCTCATTCGGGTACCCGCTAAATTTTACGGATCGAGTCATCACCGTCTTACTTACTTAGCTCAGAGGATATCCCATTTCCGTTTCTCCGTTTTAGACGGGGGGGAATCACCGTGTACCTACACGACGTCGATCTAACTCCCGGAATCACGAGACCAGAACCGTCGCGGTTGAATGTGGAAATACACCCCGGTAATTCTCACATTTTCTCCATCTCCCGGGGCATTATTCGACGACCCTGGTGGACCTTAAAACTCTTACCGCTACCCCTAAACGTCTGGGGTTAAACGTTTATGGTCGAAATAGCCGCGGTGTATCGGACAACGGTAATTCCGTCGACCATACCCTTTCCTGCATGCCCTTGTTTTATCACTGTTAAATCCCTTTCAGAGGACGGAGGTAGCGGATCTAAAACTTAGGCAGACACGTGTCGAGTATTAAATTATTCCACGCTCAAATCCGGAGTCAAACGTAACCCTCAACCAAGCTGGAAGACAGGATGGTGACACAAAATGCTTTAGTAGCTTGCCAAGGAATGACGAGACCTCCTTTGTCTTTACCTACCTAGTTGCTTAAAGTAGGGGAATGGAACCACCGAGTTTTGACAAGGGGAGCCAAAGTGTCTTCCCAAAATCGTGATTATTCCATAGAAACACTAAGAACCACTTGACACTCCGAAGCGAGATAATTCCTAATTTTTCATTAAATTTTTACACCTACCTACAAGTTCTGTATGTTACTTAATCGATTGCGATTGTCATTTTAGGGTATGTTGAATTACGCATGAAGAAAGGGAGAAAAGCCCTAGGGCGTAAAGTAGAGCTTTTACTACGAACGCATGCTATAACTTTCACCCTGTTCTTACAACTGAATAGCTCACGGATAAGGGATCGAAAATCAAACTTATTTCCAAGTACAAGCAAAAAGCGTCGCTTTTATGCTGTACACGTTACTTCATAGGTACTAAAAAAGTATACGCTTTACAACTGTCGAGTGATGTAAGATTCATCTGCGACTGCGCATGCGCGAATATCAACGAAGAGTGGGTACTGTTACGTCCTACGACTTGAAAGTGGTCTTTTTTGTACGCCGCGCGCGCGCATTGGCGGGCTCACTGTCCCCTCGTGTGAATTTCCACTCTTATAACCGAACACAGTTATGAGAAGCGTGTGCTGCATGCAGTTATTCACTCGAGTTGAATCAACCGATACTCGACCGAGAGTAGAAATGGCATTGATCTGCGATGATTGAAACGTAAGTGACAGAGGAATAGTAGATATTACGCTCGGGAGACAAACGGAGGGGAGAGAAATAAATGGAACGAGAGGCTTGTGGGGGTGGAGCTGACGACTTATGTAACTGCGGTATGAGGGAGGGAAATGCTTTTCTTCAGCGGAACTATTATATACCTTCTTGGTTGCTACTTTTGTGATCTTTAATTAGCGACGGAGATACTGCACATAAAGCGTTGAAAATAATAGATATTTATGTGGCATGCGCAGAAAGTAACTGTTTATCCGGCAAGGTTATGTTTTTCGTACGAGGCGTTGGTTTTACCGGGCGAGCCGAAGGCGAGCCTTGTAAAGCAAGGGCGAGTACTAAAAACATAACCTTGCCGAACAGTTACTTTCTGCGCGCGCCCCATACAATATTTTTTACGGAAAAGGCATTAATAGTCACTTTGACGCCAGTTGAGTTCCGAACGAACTGCGTACAGGAGCCACTGTAAAAGGTAGTAGAGAGGGGGTAACCTGCGGTATAAAGACCTTATTCCGCAACTTTGACATGCGCACTTCGAACTGCGCATCAAAGTTGCGGAATAAAGACTTTATACCGCAACTTCGAACTTAGCGGTATAAAGTGCCACTTGCCGGAACGAAATCAGGCGTCAAAAAGTGACTTTTTAATGCCTGTGCCGTAAAAATTGAATGTTTAACGAATATGGAGCAGAACGTGCGTGGTCCGTGTGAATTAATGATTTGGAACGAGTTTCATCAGTTCAAATTCGTGATCAATGTAGTTTTTTTTTTGTTTTTGGCGTTTTTGCCACCGGTGAATTTTCACAATGCTCGTTCAATTCAGTCACTGTTTTATCCAACTGCTGATGCATAAAAGCGAAATTTAAATGACCACGATGAGTCGATTTATCTCGAAACAAGTTCGTGAACGTATTTTCCCGACATCACGTCATCGTTAATTCAGAATAATCAGTTTCTTTGCAAATTTTTCGTCTCCTCATCGGATAACAGGATCAAACAGACGTTTGATAAATTCTTACGAACTTCAAACGGATCTCGGGAATTCTAGGAATAATTTTACCGCTCGTGACGTGCTTCTCCTGAATAAAATTTCTGAATTCGATTCCGAAATTCTTCCTAATATTCGCGTAGGATCAAAGAGATCGGATACTTTGGGCACCTGCAGTAGTGATCGGTCGAGTTACGGTAATCAAGTGGGAATTAACCGTCGTCATAAAGCGGTGAGCGTAGAAGTTGTACCGTGTTTTTTATTTCGCTCTTTAAATCATTTTTTTCCTCTTCTCCTTTCGCTCTTGTTGTTTGTGGACCGACGCGACGCCTCTTTTCATCTCAGACGCACAGATGGAGAGGACCGACAGGGGGACAGGTTGGGTGCTCGGGACTCTTGCCGACGTCAGCTTAGAGCAGAGACTTTGCCTCGAGTTGCTACGGACAGCCCTTAATTACGGAAAAGCCACAGATGCACGCTCCACCGCGGGCTCTCTCTCTTCGCCGTTACCTCTGGCTATACTTGCGGTGCCTCTCGAGGTCTCGGATGAAGAGGAATAGGGTTTAAACTGCAGCTAAAAGTTTCATTAATTTATCGCTATTCCGTAGGACTGATGAAGTTCAGGTGCACCGATGCCATTTACGCGAATTTCACACTTTGGATATTCGCATTGCTATTCCTCTTCAGCATAACGTTTTTCTGTTTTCAGAACAGAAGAGGAAAATGTGGTAATCACCTCGATGGCGGAAAGTTGAGTTCTCACTGAATCTCAACGTTTTGAGGTCCAGAGAATCGTCTCGAATCATTTTTAGTTTGACGTCTAGGTGTGTGTATATATATCGAAGGAAAATTGAGTTTTGGACCCAAGTCTTTCGCGTACTTATTATTTGGCGATCGTAGCGATACAGAATAGCGACGCAAATCCTCCGGAAAATGCGATTTTTTCATCGATGTTTGACTGCAGTCTCGTATGTAATCACCTTTTTTGCTAATTAATATTTTTTGGATATTCCAACGCCATTTTCAAGACCAGCCAAGATCCGACAAATTGGAACCATAGCCAGCATCGCAATATGTTGTTATTCACGAGTCGATCCCTCCTCTCGAAGGACGGAAGGCCACGGTCCCAGGGATCCTTTCTTCTAACCTTTGGGGTGCAAAATATACGGACCTCTTGGGGCTCGTGCCATGCTACCCACGCCGATGTACCAGGGCATTTACTTCGTTGAATAATTTAACGCTGTTTCTGTCTTTCTTCAGCCCTCTGTCCTTGGTCCGTCTCCTAGGGTTCAGGGGAGGTCCTCAGATCAAAGTAAATTTTACGAAGTATTGGTCGAGGCGTTAACCACTCATAAAGTCAGGTGTACACCTGGCTGAAAAGTCAGTGAGTCAGTTGAAGTCAGTTGAAGTCGAGGGTACGGTCAATCGATGAGTATAGTTGAACTTTCGGTATGGGTCAGCGAAATAGTTACGGATTTTTGTTTATGCTTTTTTTACCCTAATCGTTCAAGACATACTTCAGATAAAGATGATAAAAATTGTATACGTTATCAATATTCATACTTTTCCTGCGTAAAATCGAATAACTCCTACATTTCGGAATAATTGAGCATTGAACATTGAAAATCTCCCACTTTTTTCAATTAAATTTCGGGTGCATGCTCAGTTTGCCATCGCAAACAGTCGAACGTGAACCTCTATTTTTTTTTTCTAATTTGTGTTATTTTATACTCTATCACCTGGATCCCTTCAGTGATTTTGGAAGATATCATATGATTTCAGCTGATTTTCAATAACTTGGAACCGATTTTTTCGTGTTATTTCATTCTAATTTCAACTGATTTCAAATGAGGGTGTTCATCTGATTTCAGAAATGAGAAACTCCTGGACTCGGACTCCTGAATTCTGTTCTGAAGAGTTATTGGATTTCATCAGAAGTGAATGTCACCCTTGGATCGGAGCTGGTTTGATTATAGAAATTATTGAATTTCACCTCTCTGCAGGAAACTTATACCGACGATAAAACACGTTTGAAACTTCTATCAGTGTAATTTCTGCTTTCTAACGACGACCAGGTTCGCTCTGAATGACCCAAGAAGAAATTTCAAGATTCTGTACGGGAGTTCAGACCGATAATAACTTTTGAACGTTGGTTTATATCTGGCTGTGAGAGGTGTAGCTACGAATGCTTGAGGTTTATGACACTGTACGTTTATCTCGGATGCAGAACTCCGAGACAACTGGAACCATTCCACTTTTCTGCCTCCTTTGAGATTCCCAAACCCGCACCAGACCTGGGATTTCTCCGCGCGAGGAAAGCTTCATGCAAAACCTTCTGTAGCACAGTAACTATTCTCAAACTCGAGAATTAACCTCAGGATAGAATTATACTTATCCCTTTTCAATCAACTGTGATCTAAGACCTGATCCACCAGTTATTTACGCAGCCCCTTTTTCCTTTATATTTTGGCAGCTAATTATCCTCAAGATGATAATTAAGGCCCAGGATTTACGAGGATATAGATAAGCGGAATAACCGGGCGCGTTTTGTCCCGATAACGAATAAGATCGACCCTTGGAAGATAACCCCGGGTTCGGTGAGCCGGAACAGAAATTTTAGGTATTATTAATTCCCCGAAAGCTTATCGCTAAAGATATTCTAGATTCACTTGGAGTCCTACAACGATAGTCACTCACGTGTAAGATAAGGGTTAATCGCTCGGTTTTCTTGCCAGCGACGCGTTCATCGATCGCTGTTAAACCAGTCTATGCGACGTGGCGGGAGACGCGAGGTGATACTTTATCGCCAGAGCGGACAAAAGATGAGTGACGCCTTGAGAACATCCACCGGCATGTAGTCGAGGCGTTATGCCGGGGGTGAATAAAACCGCCCGACTTACATGTACCGCTGCAAGCTTCTAAAACCAGAAAACGAAGTGGAGAAATCGGCCAGCGTACGTCGAACTAGGATGATAAAAAGGGAGATAACCGTGGCGCCGGGAGTAGCAGCCTGCGACAGAATCCGCACCCAATAAAACCTCGCAAAACATTGATCTGTCGGCACTTTATAACCCGCAGACCTTGAAAAACTTTCCAACTTCGAATAACGTTCGAGAGAATGGATATGGGCGAAAAAGTTCGGTTTATTTCCCGGGGTTTTACCCTCCTGCACGTATGTATGAACCTGATCGGACTGACATTCGATGCACAGGGTCAAGGACTGTTAAACCGTTTTAAAGTACCCAGCGAGAATTTGAAACGTTTCTACCGAATTCAAATTCGAATTTTGGGCAAGGACTGAACCAACTAATTCTATATCCAGTATTCGGATCACTCAACTTTCTATTTCCCAACGCTCTGAACCCCGCCTACCTCCAAGTTCCATTTGGAGTACAACTCTTTGATCCCTGTGAAAGAGCCCTGGGCGTGCGGTGGCCGGTTTATTCGAATGCGTTCTCTACGTCCGAGACTCGTCAAGAAAAACCTCACCTCTCCGCTTTCAAAGAGGATGTGTGTTAATTAAGAGGAATAGAAAAGGATTGAAGAGAAAGAAAGGCATAATGGTGATAATAATAATAAATCCCTTCCGTCAGAACCGCGAACCGTATTAATTTAGGTACGATTAGACAGGGATACCCTCACACTACAATACACAGAGAAAATCGTTTCTTCATGCCACCGCAGCTGCTACCGGGATTTGGACGCAATTCCGGATCAAATTTTGACACAGAAATTTTGAACTTGGATTAAGGGGGGGGTGGAACCTATTTTTGGAAGGTCTTTCCGTCTAGATATCATTTTTTCTAAGAGTCAAACTTGTGGGTGAAAAAGGAAGCCCAAGGGAGACCAAAAGAAAAAGGAAAAGGTCAAGAAAAACAAATCTCGTCCTGTCCCCGTGACACTACTTCCGCGCATATACTTTAGAGTGGCTACAGTTGTCCAAATGACTCTTACCCTCGTCAAACGTAAGGGAGTGGGAAAAAGTTTGATGGACAATGGTAGAAACGTCAGACCTAAATCAATTATACTTGATATTAACACTTCACATGATAGTTTTTACTGATGTACTCTTTGTCACTTTGCTACCTGACCGTCATAGGAAACTTGATAGCTCATCTCTTCAGCCAAGAAAAAAGAAATGAATGTCTCATAGGTGTGATAAAAATTCGAGGGGTTGGTGGACAAATGGAAAATGAAAAAATAGGTATATGCGGTTGAAAGGCAATTACGTCGATAGTGATATTACTGTTCTGTTCATCGTTGAACCGCAGGATAGTGGTTGGCGTAGTCTGAACAAATTGCTTGGCCACATCAAATAACGGCGCATGATTCTAAACAGAATACAATTAATTAGCTGCGAAGGGTTCATTAACTCAGTTGGCAATGCAAGCTCGTAGTTTATACCGGATTTATCAAACCCCTAAATTGTCGGTATTGTTCCAGTTTTCATTATAGTAGCATAGCTGCGATTAATATGAATGTGGCCGATTTCACCTGCGGTAATAAAGTTAAAGCGAGTCTGTCCACTGGCTGTGACTACTCGTCGCTATTTCGTGTACATAGTGGAACAACATACCACGAATCTAGTTATCATAATCTTTTCATACAATTTATCTCCGAGCCGTGATCAGGAGAGTAATAAATTTGAACATTTGTTTTTAGCGACGAATGCAATTCGCCTTAGTCATCTTCGACGAATCTTTTTCCGTGCATTACGACCTTTATCTCCTTTATATAAATTCATTCTGAAAGATGTCAGAGGATCTTGAGGATCAAAGAGGATGAATTCTTCTTCTGCAGAATGTTTTCTGGTCGGATTTTCTTGTTACCGAGAACAATCGACTTGTTTGCCCTGCATAAATGATAGCTTCTCGAGGGTTTTATTCACACCCTGCAACGTGATTGAATTCTTCCCAAGCCCACGATCCCTTCCAACGTCACATTTTGATAAATGTGAGAAAAGTCTGTATAAATTATCTCATCGCCAACCAATCACCGTCCACAGTTCATATTTCCAGGTTCGATACTCAGAGGCTAGAGTCTAGACTGTGACCCGAATCTCCGAACTATGGATAGAAATCGTTGTTTAATTTATCTTCGACCGATTCGAATTGGTGTAAAAAAGACGCAACCCTTTTAGTCTCGCGACCCTTGTTGCACCGTCATGCCGCTAAGCGTGCTCGTATTATAAGAGGGCGGTAAATACTTCTCTCGGCTTTTCGGCGGGACTTCCCCGGTTTCGTACACGGACGTTTGGCACTCTACCAAATTCTATAGGTTGAACTTACTGCCGTCAAAAAGTTTCCATGTTTTACCTCCGTCGTTAGCTGTACCAAGAGATTTTATGATTATACTCAGGGTTCGAAGGGACTGGGGCTGGACTGTGGCTGATCAAACCTCACATGCAAGTAAGAAAACTTAGGAAATTCAAGCACCGAGTCCGAATCACAGAGCCATAAACGTTTACCAGATTTATTGAAACGGATTGACGAGTCTAAATTGAAAAGGAGTGAGTTGGAAGTTGGTTCTGTTCAACGTCTAGTCGCCTACGAACAGCTAAATTTTTTATGAGAGCTTCTTAAGCTTAAAGCTTCGGCAGGTTCCTGGTCGCACGTTTTAATCCCAGGATAAGCAAATCAAGTTTTTTGTTCATTCGCGTTGTATCTTCCATGGGCTTTCTTTATCGTTGGCCCATTTGTAACTCTCCGCATCTACCAACGTACGTAATACTCGCAAGACTCGGTCTCGCATGCAGACTGACTTTTTTTATTGTTGTTTTTTTACCGAGAAAAACACAGTTTCCCGTTTAATTAACTCTAGCCAACCTTTGTACCCGGTCTCGAGAGGACGCCTAATGACGTCCACGGCGCAGAGTCGGAGTCATACGTAAAAAATCGATTGTAAATTCTCATTTCAAGCTCCGACCGAGTCAATGGATCAATTCATGGTCGATCACATGTTAATTTTCACAACCCTATATGCTGACTACGCGCCACCCTATGACTTCAGGCGTTGTTATAACTGCGGTAACTGTCGTCATCCGTGGTTGCCCCGCGGTATTTCGTGACAAATGCACGAGGCATTAATTAATTGGTGACAATTTGCAAACAGTGACAATCACCACATAGCCATCTGACAATAGGGCCGGGGCTCATGCCCCTTTGTCTGAACGTACGGCTGCAAGGCGTGATTAATTTCTCGAACGAAACGGAATCATTTTAGCTGATGAGTGCGGCATAGGAATCTACTGGAGAAAGAAATCAGCAAAAATGTCCTATAATACTTTTGGACTTGAATGTTTCAAATGTTGAAACAATAAAATTGGCAGAGATCTGTTGATTTAAACACCGCTTTTCTGTGTCTCTGAAAGTCCGCAGAAATATTTTCACCAATTTGAGAGATTCCATTGAATAGCTTCATCATTTACACCGTCGACGTAACGGGAATCGAATCGTAAAGTCAAATATACAAAAATCGAAATTGGAATTTGATATGATTTTGATTGCCTAACTGTGAGACAGTTCGATGAACGCAATTTTTTGGAATTCCATTCCAATCTTGTTATTTCTGACAGTAAAAGTCAGTAAGAGAATTTTGAACTATTCCCAATCGGCGTAACAAGTGAGAAATGGTCAAAAATCGACTTGAGCGTTGATAACGTTATCCGAAAATGAGTTACCCGTATCCGTCAGTCAACATCGAACGCGGTGCATATCAGTGAATTGAAAATTTCCCCCGGACATTCGCCTACATGGGACACAGTGTGGCTGTGGGCATGGATTGCGTGCGGGCAGTGCGCCCGATATGTTCTTCCATTTCGGTTGGCACTGATTGAATGACGCCATCGGCTACATGGCCGCCAGTAATAATCGACGGGGCAATTATGGATCGAATCATACAAGGAACACGTGTCTGGTGTATGTTTCGAATTTTCCATAGAATTTCACGCGCACATTTCATCTCACATTTCAGATGCTCAAGTTCCGAGGTGAAGGCTGACCATCGAAGGGTCCAGCGGTCAAACACTCTGAGAGGAAACCGAGGGCGTCGAACCATAGGTCCTAGGAGTCCTGAGAGGAATTTTTTTATAAATTGGCTCACGCGTGAGGCGAGGGTCCCGCCTTCGGGAAATGAGGCTTATTATTTTTTTCGCCCTTCAAAGCGTTTTTTTTTTTTTGCGTTATAAGACGATCGGGGACTATTGATTTTCCGTCGTCACGGCGGTCTCCTGTTATTTCACGCCATTTTATGAGCCTCTTTCTCTACTCCCTAGGGATTGTCGTTATCCTGCGAGTCACGTGACCAGAAGTTCATTCCCCTGAAAGTAAAATGCGGAAAGGAAGGAAGAAGAAGAAAAAGGAATTATGGAAACAATATGGTCTCACGTTCAACGATCATGCGATTTCCGTTATAGCGTTTATCAATCCGTTATACTTGCACTTCACGAAGGAAAAGAAGGATTGTTTGGAACGTAATACCGCAAACGAGTTTTCAAAGCTTCAATCTTCATGCGTTCATGATGTAAGAAGATTACTGTTGCGCTCTTGTCACGGTTCCAAACTACGAAACAAGTCTGCTTGATAACGTAACAAGGCTTTCTCCACATTACACGCTCGTACGGTTTACTGCTTCAGAAATTTAACCAGATTCAATCTGCAATTGAACTTTCATCGATACGATACTGTATGTGCCTATATTGTATTCTACTTGAACTTCTATAAGGGTCTTTTTCTCCAAATGTCGTTCGATTGATCAAATCAATAGTTCCATCAGTGCAATGCGGTGACAAACGAAAAATACGCTGTATCGGGTCTTGAATATTTATTGGCAAAGTAGAGTCGATCCAGTTTTCATGATGAAGTTTCATAATTTCGAGTGTGAACTGTGTGATCATTTGATGCATAGTGAATTCAGCGAATGAACTCAAACGACACAGAACTATAAGTTGTCCTACTATAAACGGGTCTCAACTCTTCCCCGATCAGTGGGTTCTTTCAAAGAGTCATCGACGTTAACTGAAACACGAATCAATCGCTGGGGAAACTGGTAAAAAAATATTCGAGCGTCAAATAGTCCGATTCGTGAAGGGGTCCCGTACGGAAGTATTTATATGTCCAAAAATATAAATAACATGTATATTCTCATTCTCTGGAAATATATTTTAAATAGACAACTTTTTGCCGCTTTTTTTATATTTAACATATATGTCTTCATAACATATATATTTTTTTTGTAATCTAAATATATGCGACAAATATATGGAACCGGTATGCCCGTACGGAAATTAAATATTAATAATAAAAAGCGAATTTACGTGGTTCGAAAGAGACTGAGTACTCATAATTGAGTGTATACCGCCGCTGTCACGTATTTTTTGTGAAAAAAAAAAAAAAAAACGCGAGACCGGACCGGGATTCGAACCACGGTCTTCTCAGTCACTTTGTCTTACGAATCGCCCGTTCTACCCACTGCACCAAACCAGCTATTGAATGTTGATCCATCTTTTAGTGATTTATAGTTAGAGCTTCATATTTTCTGATAGATAAATAGTGATAATCTGTTTGGTTGTAGAAATGCAGAGTGAGGATCTTATCGAC
>JAFFZH010011217.1:0-33148 GCA_018420115.1 Euura saliciscinereae | reverse complement strand
ATTGAGAAAAAAATACAAAATTGAAAAACACAATTGTTATCAATTGTGTTTTTCAATTTTGTATTTTTTTCTCAATTCTATGAAGCTTTCCGCGTGAATCAAAAAAAGAAAATTGAATGTAACTTCATTTTTCGCGGAGTTATGAATTTTTGAAAAAAAAGGATCTCTAATTTGTTATTGCAGATAAAAAATCGAATTTTGCATTATCAAAATCGGGCTTTGGCACAAAAATCTAACTCCCCCTACACAATCGACATGCAAAATTTAAAAAATATCTGAGAGGTGACTGATCCGCTTCACGTGGAATAGCCCATATATATGATAATATTCAAATAAAAAATTAATTTGACCTTTCCCAAATGTAAAGAAAAAAAAATAGGTTCATTTTCAGTGTGCTGCATTCTTGCATTACATGTCATATCTGTGAATATTTTTCTGAAGTATCATTTTATCCGTTACTAATTAACCACTTTTTTCCTTTTTTTTTTTAATAGGCATTTTATCTGTCACTAATTGTCCATCTTTTGAAAAAGTAGCATTTTATTCGTCATTAATTACCCATCTTCTGAAAAATAATTTAATTTGTTCACGATTGTCAGAATATCTTGAGAAATTATGATTTTTTAATCATTACAAATTATCGTTGAAGTAATTAAAATATATTTGTAAATTATTATTATATCGTCGGTAACTTTCAATTTTTGAGATAATGAATAAATGGAAAATGAAAATGATTTTTTGCCGATTTCTGCCTCCAACCCACCCACGCTTTTGTGCACTTGTATCGAAATAAAGGTGATAGTTTCACGTACGATTCATCCCATTATTTGTTGGCACACCTTCATGGAAAGTCCACAGAGAATCCACACAAAAACCATACGGAGTCCCCCCCCCCCACGAAACGTCTCGTCTTTTCAGGGCCATCCCTACATGGAAATAGTTTATGAAACGTTTTTTTTTTCTTTTATTTGTTTATTTCAATCTATAAGCCGTGACATTGAATTTACAAAACTGATGATTCATATTCCAATTAAAAATTACGATTAAAATATTCATGAAAATGAATACCCCAAAACAAAGCAAAATTGAGAGTGTTTAACACGAGTCTCAATGTCAGACAGAGTTCAAGATAAATATGAAAAAAAAGTATGAAAACGATCAAAACTTGACATGCAGAATCTGCGTCACAGGATTAAGTGTATCTCTAAAACCTGCAGTTTGAGAATTATTAACTGTACGTAAAAGGATTTTCATGGTCCGTGGAAATGTAAGCACTTATAGACATTAGCCAGACACCAGAGGGTACATGGTCTAAATTCAAAGGGGCTGAAACAATTCAGAGTTTTTCACAGTGATTTTCTGAATATAATTCCAAATTTGTTGGCAAACATTTCTTACAGGTTTGAAACAGTGCCGAAACATAGCAAAAGTTTCCACACGGTCAGCTTCCAATCTTAGACGCTGCAAGAATTGCCAAGGATCTTTTTGTTTATGGAATGTAAAGAAGAAACAAGTCTGAATAAAGTATTCAATTTTAATATATTTACATTAATTATGAATCGTTCACACATCAAAAGATTTTTTTTACAAAAACCCAATTTTTCGGATGTTAAAATTTTTTAATATTAACAATTTCGTTCAGTCATCATTTTTTCCGCTTCTCCTGATTTTCCTTGGTTTGTTTTATCCCGTGATAATATCCTGCAATGATTAACATTATTATTAAACACTCACACTCATTTAATCATAATAAACTCCAAGACTCGAGCGAGTTAATTTACCAGTGTGAAATCCGCTGATGTACCATGACATCAGCATACTAGAAAGGGCATCAGCGTCATTCTCAGGTAGCCTGCGTAACATGAACAAAGAAATCACTATTACGGTTCAGAAAGGAAACAGACTCAAATAAATAACCTCGTCATTAATTGCGGTGGTAGGGGTGGTGCGGGCGGTATCATATCCGATGGCCATCCAAACGATGCTCCAGGCCGATGGCTAGTCTTTGGCAACTTGTGCTCATCGGTGTCGCATTCCATCTTATCTTCGTCCACCGCATTCCCGATCACAGGGTAATTGGGAGAGCTAGATTCTCCATAATTCACAGAAAGGCTGCTCGACTTATCCGCGTTTGATTCCTTCGTCTGAGCTATCTGGCTCTCAAGTCCATGGGACTCGGTCAGAGAATTGATATCGACTTTATCTGAATTCTCATATCCTACCGTCGGTTAAACAAATACGAGGATGAGGATTGGAAGCGAAACTAAGTTACAACCATCAAGATAAACCAGGGATCGTATTACCTATAAACTTTACGATACACGTTCCAATGTTTTCCTGAATTTTCTGTATCACAGCCTCGTAAACTTCACCGTCTTCCGACCAAACAGCTCGGCATGGCGACCCCACGACCCATTTCTAAGATTAGGCAATGTGTGAATAATAAAAGGACCGTGATAATAGAACCTTGATTATTGTGGAACCCCTCACACTGATAATCAGAGCTCGCATAATATAAAATAAATATAGTGTGAAACGCATGTGTATGATGTTTACCTTGTAAGGTTTCGCTGCGACTCGATTTTGTTTTTGATTTTGTGATTTGGTGTGCTTGCCGTGGGAAGTGGACTGAGATTCAACACCCAATCGCTTCGTAACTTCGTCTTTGGCCAGATTGACCGCCTTATCATAGGCCTTAATGAGAGCTGTGTCATCCCAAATGTCTTCGTTACACGTCGCGCCAGACTTCTGTACACAATAACGTAAGTTTGACGATTTTTAAACGGTAACGTAACCTCAAAACTTCCCAGATTCTCCGTTCTTAACCTCAAATGTGACGAATTCACATTCTAAATCGTACCGCTTTTGTGTTGCCCCTCACGAACAAGACGTTTGTCTCATCTGCCATAGTTTTCCTTTTTCTGTTATTTGCTTCTTATTGTAATTTGTTACCCAATCTTTCACAAATCTTCGCGTTCTTTGATATTAGACAACAATTTCACACCGTCAACATGCCGCAAAAAAAAAAGTAAACATATGAACAGCGGTGGGTCTCACCCAATGACCGCTCGCTATTCTTCACACGTTTTCTTCCTAACCAATCGCAATACTCTTACTCCAATGCTCTTGTTCCCGTTTTGTTTCAACTGTTTCAAGCCAATCCGTTGACATGTCTAAAATAATGCTGTTTTTGTTTTTATATTTACTCATTTGCTATTTCTCAACACTTGCTTGTGACGAATTAGTGGAGTTCCGATGTAGTGAAGTGTTTAAACGAAAAATTATACATTACGACCTCTTTTTAACAGGGATAAATTACAACACTTTTTTGAATATTTTAAATATTCAATTAGCGCCTTACGCCGCAGTCTTGGAGTACATATTTTAATAGACGATTTTTTTTATTGATATTACAATGTTTTAACTATAGGCTAAAACCAACCAAATTGTGACTTATTTTGAACAAACTGATTTGGGCTGCCAATATGCCAGTTTGTGAACTTCCGGTTTTTCTGTGCTCAAAGAAATGCAATACTTAAGATTGTCAGAAATTCAACGACAAATTTATGGTCAGCGACAAAAAAAAAACAAGCGGGTTTGGGCTGACTATGAGCCAGCCTTCGAACTTCCCGTTATTTATTTTGATCTCACCTGTTTTGAAATTTTCAAATATGACCTCAGGTTTTTGATCAGCGGTTCAAAAAACCTTCGAGTACCAATTTCCGTAAGATTTCGAATGTTTCTAGTGTTTCTCCCGGCAAATTGGATTCGCCATTTTGAATTTCGCAAATCTGACTTCAGATTCGTGATCAGTTACCCAAAAAACCTACGAGTACCAAGTTTCATCCAAATCCAAATGTTTTTAGTTTTTTTGCAGCATATCGAATACGCCAAATGAAAATTTTGCAAAATAGACTTCGGATTCGTGATCAGCGATCCGAAAAACCATGTGATACCAAATTTCATTGAAATCCGTTGATCCCTTCTCAAGATATCGTCATTTTTGTTGTGATTTTGAGAATTTTGTTATTTAAATATCTCGAAAAGTACTGAACCGATCAAAGCCAAAATCTAATCAGTTCTAAGTTTGAGAAAGGCACGTCGATTGAGACCAAGTTGATCGAAATCCGACCGCGTGTTCTCGAGATATCGTCGGACAAAAATTTGATCACGCACACACACACATACACACACACAGACGTCCATCTGAAAATGATCGGAAGTGATTCTCCGGACCTCGAAACGTGGAGATCCAGTGAAAACTCAACTTTTCATTTTCGGGGTGATTACAATAACTTCCTATTTTCTCTGAAATCAGAGATACGGGAAGTTAATAAAATCTACAGATACCATTTTCAATGAAAATCCTAAAACTTTTTGATTTTCGGCCAACATATTGGATTCGCTATTCCAAATCCTGCGAATCTGATCTCAGGTTCGACTCCACCAACCCCAAACAAAAAATAAGCCTTTGGGTATCGATTTTTACCTGAACCCGGTCCTCGGTTTTCGAGATATCGTCCTTATTCAATTTCTATGGATTTCGCTATTCAGACCATAATAAAAAAACTTCTTAACCGATCATTGAAGGAAAAAACTCAAAACCGTTCATTTCGCGTAGTAGAAAAAATGGAACAAAAATCGGCGACAGACTCGGTGAGGTCGGGGTGAGAGCTTTTTCACTTTCATTTGGACTACCCCATATGAAAACAGCACGTCTTTTCATCCTCTCTAGTCCGTCTTAATCTTCAATAAAGAGATTTGGAAATGTAAATAAATATTCTGCAAATAAGATGATTTTGAGAGCAAAGTAAGCTTTTATTGTATCGATGGTCAGGGTACATTTGATCTCTTATTGTAGTGTCGATAATGCTATGTTACTTATTCTCTCATCATCTTCTCTTTCTGACGGGCAAGCTTCTTCTTGCTCAGCTTCTTCTTGGAGGGTTCCTCCTCCGTAGCTTTCGCAACAACGTCTTCTTTCTCGGTAAGCACTACCTCAATGTGGCAAGGCGAGCTCATGTACGCTGTGAATAACAAACAAAAAAGAAACTTGTTTAAGTTCTGTTCTGCCCAAAAATTACCTATTCGTAAAAAAAAAAAAAATGGATACTTACGGTTGATACGACCGTGCGCTCTGTAAGTTCTTCTGCGCAGGCATGGGGCACGGTTTACCTGGATGTGGTCGACGACCAGACGGTCTACATCAACGCCTTTGTAGTCAGCATTGCTTTCGGCGTTCTTAAGGAGCTGCAGCAAAAATTCTGCGGACTTCTTTGGCCAACGACCTGAAAATACAATCAAATCATTCATTTCAATGTAACTGTATGAATATAACGAGTAATGAACAAGATCTCGAATACTGACCTTGGGTGGTACCGAACTGCTTAGCCTGGGCACACCTTCCAACACCACCGTTGAATCTACGGAATGGTACACACTCCTTGTGCTCGATAACACTCTTCAGATACCTTTGGGCACGACGCAGAGCCATACCCTTGATAGCGCAAGCTGTTTCATGAGTGTTCTGGAAGAATATTAATTCTTTATAAATAAACTATATCGTAAATATACACTTTACAAAAGCGATTCTAGTGATCTCTGAATATTGTGGGTCTGTTGAAAGAAGAATGGATTCAAGAAAGTGATTAGATCGCGTCTCAGTTTGTTTGTGATCCTGTGATATCACAGTTGACGATGGAATAACTCAATGAAAGATATTCAGCTTTGGGAAATTTGTATTTTGCAATCACATCTACGACCATGGAAGACGGAGTGAACATTTTCTGACCAATGCATCAAATGCTGGTCCTCAAACAAACTCTGAATCAGATTAAATAGTCTAAATCGATTCATCGTATCGCTACTAAAAGTTATCGACATTCATTCACAAGTTCAAATAGAAAGCTTAATAACTCTTAGCAATCCTTAAACGCGTGTTTCCCAGAATCAGCGATCATTTCATACTCGACGTTATATTCTATACCACTACTCGAGATATACGAGCCAAGCTACGTAAAAGATACACAAAAAAAAGCTGTCAGGGCTCTCGAAGAAAGACGAGAGCTCTTGTCGTAATTTAACAAGCGTGAGACGAAAAGTATGATCGGAATAGTACGAAGCATCTGTATTCAGGTTCAAGATTTATAGGTTAAGTTGTAGAATGGAAATAATAGTTGTTTTTTCATACCTTGAAATGCACTCGGAGGTTTGATCCGCGTGCTTTGCACGACTTGGTCGCATTATCAGGCTCACGAGAATACCGTCCCATTTTGCTCTGAAACGAAACAAACAGTTGTTTAATGATAATCGGGGACGGCAGACATCAGGCGGCGCCATGGAGCTGGCACGTATCTTCGATATTAAATAAATAAGACTTTCAGATACGATGGCACAAAACTATAACGCTGTAAATACGCGTTAAACAATTCTCTACACAATCGTAACAGCGGTTTTATCAATATCTCAAATTATATACTAGATGCGTTTAGATTCGTTAAACAATGCGGCTTGGCCTGTACCTCTTCTCGGAGCGATATTACAGGAAAAGACGTCACTAATTCAGATCCCGAATCTCTTTAGTTCCCGCATTCGTCTTCCTGTCGATGATGGCGCTCTCCGCGGTTTCTACACTCGATTCCGCCGAGGTTCTTCCCCGAGGCACAACAAACCGCGCCCGCTTGTTGGACGGAACTCGCGTCGCGCGCGTAGAGCCGAAGACGAACTGGCGAAGACCGAAATCCGTAGTGACGTGAGTCTCTGTGGATCCGGGTATAACCTTGTTTTCGGACACTCATGCATTTTAGAGAAATTATACGGATCAAGAAGCGGTCGGACGTCCGTAGACGAACCTCCTGCGTTTAGACCGTTGTTCGATATCATCGATAACGCGATCGCGTCTCTTCAAGTGCCGTGTGAATATAGAAAAGTGTGAAACGGGTTGACAGCTATAGGGAAGTTTGACAGCTTATCCTTGTCACATCGTTTGAGAACTTCTCAGCTATAAAGAATGCGATGATGGGCGGTCACTGATACGAGCTGATAAGAATAATTTTCTGGACAATATAATCAAACGGTCTAGTGAAACTTGATCAGTTGTCGACTCCAAAATAACGCAGAAAATACTCGAATATATACCGAACTTTTTCGTTCGAAAACTACCGTATTATTTTCAAGGGTTCGTCAAAACCCAACAAATGTCGAAAAATAAATTAAACCTCACTCTGCCAGCCGGCTCCATAGAGCCTGTTGCAGCAGTTTCACCCTCGCCGCCCGTACCGCCGTTGCCTTTACCTGTTTATACCGAACCTCCGGTACCGATTCCTGAGTGAGTTTCGTTCACTATTACGATAAAAAAAAAATTGTTATTGAATTGTCAACCGAAGCTCGAAGATTTCTTTCTCTACTTTTCAATTTCTACGAAAGATGAATCATAGCCTACTAACAAAGAGACTAAAACACTGTACAAAACTACTTGTTGATTGTAGGAAGAGACCAGAGAATGAGAATTCATTCTGAGGAATTGTGATTTTGAAGTCATTCAATTATTTCAGGGGTGTGATGGGAAAAATGAGCATCGACGCTCTCCAGGAGAGATTAGAGGAGTTGAAAATGGACGAAGAACAGCGTAAGAGGCTGGAAAGTTTTCTTGGCCAGAAAGAAAAGGTCGGTGAATTGTGCGACGAAGATTTTGAGAAACTTGGAGAACTGGGAGCAGGTAATGGCGGCGTGGTCATGAAAGTTAGGCACAAAAAATACGGTCTCATCATGGCCAGAAAGGTACGTAACTCTTTTCTCACCTCCTCTAGAACACCGTAAACTTAATTTCCAATTTTTTCAAATTTCGTTTCCAGCTGATTCACCTGGAGGTAAAACCAGCTATAAAGAAACAAATAATAAGAGAACTCAAAGTTCTTCACGAATGTAATTTCGCACACATCGTAGGATTCTACGGGGCGTTTTACAGGTGAGATATATCGATGCTGAAACATCATCACACCTGATATTAACTCTGTTGAACTTACAGCGATGGGGAAATTAGCATATGCATGGAATACATGGACGGCGGATCGCTTGATCTCATATTGAAGAAGGCTGGCAGGATACCGGAATCGATATTGGGAACAATTACTGCTGCAGTAAGCACCTTTTATCCGAAGTTTAACTGTAGCACATGGTTTTGTTTAAATTATGTAAGACGGTTACAAGAACAAGAAAATTCAGGTTTTATTTTAGCCAAGGATCTGTTCCACTGATTTTATTGATATTTTACACTCTGTCATTCAGTTTTTCATACAGACCTCAATTCACGTTGCCTTTCAGTAGTACGTTTCTCTTTCTACAAAACCTCCTGGAAAAGTTCGAATACAGAGTCTTCGCAGCTCGTCATAAGTCCATAGTAGAAGGGCGAAAGGTAAACAAGGCCAGTACCAGAAAGGGTCCAGAGCGACTGTTTGGAATATAATCTCTGTTCCGGGAACGTACAGCAGTATAGCGGTCAATGCTATTTCGAAGAAGAATGAGAAGTTGAGAAACCAATTTCCCATTCCTTGTTGCAATATCGAGTTTCTTCGCGTTTTACAGATAATTAAATCTACCATCTGAGTTATTACTATAGAAATGAAATAGCCGGTTCGCGCAGTGCGCAACAGCGCCATTCTGTCGTTGTAGTTCCATTGTTGGCCGAACGAGTCAGACAAATCGTTGACCGCCTTTGATTCCCATTGTGCTCGTAAACCGATCAAGTCTTGAGGGAAAAATCCGTAGAATCCAAGTATGGTAAAGTAGGTGTAGAACCCTGCTAACGACTGTATCATTCCAATCTGACCATAAGTCATAGAAATTAGACGCTTGTTGACCAGCTTGTCGTACTGAGGATTTCTCGGGGCTCGACGCATTATGTCGGATTCTGCTTTTTCGTAAGCCAGAGCGATCGCAGGCAACAAATCTGTCCCTACGTCGACGCAGAGAACCATTTCTATGACAAATGGGAGTGGAATGCCAAACGCTATCGTGCTCAGAAGTGGCAACATTTCTGGAACACTAGACGTCAGCGTATAAGCTATGGACTTTTTCAAATTGTCAAATATAAGCCGGCCCTCTTCTATACCGGTGACAATGGAAGCAAAGTTATCGTCCATCAGTATCATGTCCGCAGCATTTTTTGCCACGTCAGAGCCAGTGATTCCCATCGCTACCCCAATGTTCGCTTTTCTCAGAGCTGGTGAATCGTTAACTCCGTCTCCCGTCACCGCTACGATTTCTCCCAAGCGCTGGCAGCTCTCTACGATGAGTAATTTCTGCTGTGGAGAAGTGCGAGCGAATACAATCTCCTCGTAGTCCCTTATGAGCAGATCCAGTTGATGCATTTCCATGTTTCTCAGCTCACTACCGGTCACCACGATCGCCACGCTCTCTGTCCCCTCAAACTGTGAAATGGATATGTTGCGGAGCATTGCTGTTTCGTACTTCGTCTCGTGGCCTTCTCCTATGATCCCGACCTTCTTAGCGATAGCCATGGCCGTAACTGGATGATCCCCCGTTACCATTATCACCTTGATACCGGCACTGCGACATTTTCTTACCGCGTCAGGAACCGTTGGTCTAGGCGGATCGATCAGACTTATTAGCCCTAAAAATCTGTAACCACTAGATGGATAATTCTGCTGCTTCGGGTCATCGGTATTAAAAGTATAATCAGGACCGTACTGGTTTCCTGGTAATTGTAGGTCACAATACGCCAAGACTCTTTCGCCCAAGTATCCTAAATCGGTACATGCTTTTCGTACTGTTCTTTTAACTGCGTCAGTCAAGTCGCTGGAGGTACCGTCCATTTCTAGTATCAAACTGCACAACTCTATTATCACCTCTGGAGCTCCTTTCAGAATCATCAAGTATCCATTTTTATCATCTCTGTGTATAGACATTTGAAATTTTGTTGCTGAATTAAAAGGTATTTCCGCTACCTTCGGATACTGATCGCGAAATTTTGTGGTGGGATGAATGTGCTCGCAGAATTTTAGGATACCGGTTTCCGAGGCGTCACCCATAACTGCCCAGTCGTCGATGGGTAAGACGATGGCATCTGGCGTCAAATCCATTTTAAATTCTGCGCGTAGACAGAGCGTCGCTCCTTTTACCAGAATATTGAACGCCGGTTTCTCTAGGAGAAGATCTCTCTCCGCTCCTAAATTTGGATTAGCTATAATCTGGTGTGTCTCATTGGCGAACCACAAGTGGGAAACAGTCATCTTGTTCTGTGTCAAAGTTCCTGTTTTATCTGAACAAATGGTGGAAGTTGACCCCAGCGTTTCTACAGCTTCTAAATTCTTCACCAGGCAATTTTTGTTTGCCATTTTTTTTGCAGTTAGCGTTAAACTCGTTGTAACCGTTACCAGCAACACTTCGGGAACGTTTGCAATAATTATCCCCAGTAAATATGTGAATGATTTTACAATGTTGTAGCCCAATAGCAAAGCCAACAGAAAAAATAACAGGCCAAAAGCAACGGCGACAAATGTTATTACGTGTACAAAATGTCTAATCTCTTTCGCTATTGGAGTCTCTGTCTTCTTGAGGTTCGCCGTGAGTCCTGCTAGCCGCCCTATCATCGTATGATCTCCGGTTGCAATTACTATTCCCGTTGCTTCGCCAGCGACGGCAAACGATGAAAAAAATGCTACATTTTGGGACTCTAGAGGGTTGGGGTCTGTAGGCCTATCCGATCTTGACTGTGGTTCGTTCTCCCCGGTGATGCTGGAGTTTTCCACTCTGAGTCCTCTGCAGTTTATGATTCTGATATCGGCCGGAACTTTATCTCCAAGTTTTATTTCCACCAAATCACCGATCACCACCTCTTCCGTAGGTATCTGGGACTTTACCCCCTCTCTAATGACTAGAGCGTAAGTGGGCACCATCTTTCCGAAGGAATCCATCACCTTTGAATTCTTGCTTTCTTGATAGTAAGCGAATAATCCTGATATTATGCAGATCGCAACGATAATCACTCCGAACCACTGGATCCCTTCGTCCTCTGTATCGATTGCATACAATATGAAACACAATATTGCACATGACCATAACAGAGCGGCAAATCCACCGCACATGCATTTGAGAAATTTAACATATTCAGGCGTCACCTTAGGCGGTGATATCGCATTGGGACCGTCTCTTTCCAGGAGATGTTCAGCTCTTTCGTTCGTTAAACCATTCTTTGAGTCGGTAATGTATTTCTCGCAGAGTCTCTGTAGATCCAGCATGTGATCAACGGTTTCTAATTCATGGTGCAAGTCCTCTATTTCATCCTCTGTTAATTTTTTCCTATGTATATGCATTCCAGACTTTGTTGTAGCACTGGTTAGATTGGTTATTGAAAACGTGTTCGCTCTTCGTGCCATTTTTACAACTCGTTAATTGTTTTGCGGCTTATAATATAGATTCTATAGTAATTCACTATTTTGGTTAGCAGGCTTGCTTCCAAGGCAAACTTTATCTTTCATCAACGCTAATTGTTTCATAGCAACCTCAGATCCTGCTCAAATTTTACATTTCGAACCACGGTTCTGTTTTTTTCTCGAAACTCATGGAGATGAAGCTTGATGTTATTAGTCAGTACCCACAAGACAATCAAATTCTGTTTTATGTAGGTTCTCAAAGGATTGAGTTACTTGAGAGATAAACACGCAATCATGCATCGCGACGTGAAACCAAGCAACATTCTAGTCAACAGTGCTGGAGAAATAAAAATTTGTGACTTCGGTGTTTCTGGTCAGCTCATCGATTCAATGGCTAATTCTTTCGTCGGCACAAGAAGTTACATGTCTGTAAGTGGATTGAAAATTCTTATCATATGATGTAAGCAATTTGAGTTACAAAAAAACGATGCTTTTGTTCACTACGCTGATACTAAAACAGAAATGGAATTCACGTGTTGCTGGCATAACACATCTTTGTTATTTCAGCCAGAAAGACTTCAGGGCACACACTATTCTGTACAGAGTGATATTTGGTCGCTGGGACTATCTCTAGTTGAAATGGCTATTGGTATGTATCCGATTCCATCTCCTGACGCGAGAATTCTCGCGTCAATCTTCGGCCCTCAACAGAATCAATCACCCGCAGACAACGCCCCTGCGAATAATGTATCCACACCGACGTTACAATCACCAGCTCACAGTAAGTCTACCTGTGAACAGTTCTATATGAGTAGGAAACCGACGATTTAGTAATGAATTAATTGTGTTTCGTGAAATTTTCAGATGCAAGCAGCCCGAGACCAATGGCGATTTTTGAACTTCTGGATTACATAGTGAATGAACCACCCCCAAAACTTCCAGCTGGGATTTTCACCAATTCGTTCACAGACTTCGTTGATCGTTGCTTGAAAAAGAATCCCGCCGAGAGGGCAGACCTGAAAACATTGATGGTACGTCCTTTATCAATTGTTGTCGATACTTTGTCCTCAAATTTTGTGGATCTCCATCAGCATATTGAAAATGATATATTGAATTCTAGAACCATGAATGGATACGAAAGGCGGAATTGGAGAACGTGGATATCGCTGGGTGGGTATGTCGCACGATGGATCTTCAACCAACCACTCCAACACGCCTAGCGAACGTACAGTCCTGAATAAATGTCACTCTTACATACTTGACCACATACATCCACGTTCAGTACTCTTAAGTAGTTCTGAGTTCCTTTTATTTTAGTTAATTATTTGCAGTGGCACTTTCTCATTTCACATTTCTCTGTATATTATCATCTCCATATACAGTTTTGAGAATAGACAGTAACGAGTAAACATCTTCAAGTCGGTTTGGATTAATTGTAAGGTGATGAAGATGAAGCTGATTACTGTCAATTTTAAAATTACGTTGAGAACATTTGTCGATAAATTACAAACAAACTATAACATGAGATTAAAGAGAAGTAAATAATACTTTGATGCAAATCGAACATAGTGAATTTAAGTATTAAGTAAAAATGAAGTTGTAATGGTGCAGACGTGATATGCCACTGTGCTTAAATTTATATTATTTTAAAATGTGTCATTGAGTTTATTTAGTTTCTTTTCAAAAGTATGTAAGATAAACAGTTATAGGATAGTTTTAGTAACACGTTGTACACTCGCAAATGAAATGTATATTCTCTGTATTGAAATTACGGTATCAGAAACGGGGATCGAATTGAACAGATAACGCATCACGGCAAAAAGACAAAATAATATACCTATGTGTATAAAACTGTACCGGAAAGTCACCAGATGGAACTTGTAACTGGTTGCTTCGCTGTTTCCAATCCAAACCACTAATACTCTTCACCTGCGTGACTAACTTTAATTTCTCTTTCTACTGGTGTAACATTAATTGTTGAAATACAAGTGAACATTTTTTGGAAGATGATTAGAGCTCTGGCTTTTCGGTACAGAATTTCATTCTGTCTGTTGATAGGCCAGTAACTAGATTCAAGAAATAGGATGTTATGTTCTTTTAACATTGGTTGAAATTTAGTTTCAGTAATTATTCCTAGAGAACAATCACTTATTAGCTAGGATTGGCCATTTCCGGTTTGGCTTAAAACATACCGGAGTTTTCAACCAATACAATTTTATGCCAGGTTCTGTGAGGATGAAATTTTATTTGCCTAATGCGTCTGACATGCCTTTAAAGATGCGTAAAATCTGTTGTGTTTCATTTGTAAAATGACGATATGCTTAAGTATACGTAAGTTGTCGGGTAATTTGTGAACGAAACGCAACGGATTCTTCGGTCCTGGCCCTTGTTAACAAACGTGCACATTCCGAATTAGGATGATGTGCATAATTAGTATTGCCACGAAGTGATATAGTATAGCCTAATTATTAAGCTTGTGTAAAAAGTGAAGAAAAAAAAACTCGATAACAACTATTCTATATTAACTCAAGTTCAGACTCTAGAAAAATGTTTTTTTCGCCAAGCGAGATTTCATTGGATTTCAACGAATTTGAATGATAATTGAGAAAGTCTCTACTTTGCAACTCAATTAGACTACTATTAAAGATTTTTTTATGATACTTACTACTATCATAGAAAACGCAAAAGTCTGAGATATAAACGTAACAATTCAACGCATATTCACATTTGCAGAATCGCGAAAACAACCCTACACCTTTCCCGAATTTTTTATGTATCAAATCATCGATAATATCTAACGTACAGAGCCTACTCTTGCGATCGAGATATTATGACTCTCTGACTCTTATTGTTAGATAGAATGAATTGCATGAATATATTGAAAAAAAAGTCCATCTAATTAATCTGAATATTAGATTATTCTAAAAATCGCAATGTGCTTGTACTCGTTGAAAAAATATTTCAACACATCTCGCTTTGCTTAGTTTAAAAAGAATATACATATATACATATATATATTATATATAAATTGTGTGCAATGTATATGCGGTATGCTTAGATCATTATCTTGTAAACTAATACGTTCATTCTTCCGTACACTACACACATGCATGGTACGTGTTTAGGTCAAATTTTTATTGAATAGTCGCAAGAGAACGGTTCGAACTCAAGAGAATTAGTGCGCATTACTTGCCAGTGATTAATTAGTACAGTAATAAGAAAAAAAATAGAGCGTCTTGCCACCAGTACCAAATCCGTTACTGAGATTCAGAAAGGGCAGATTATCGAAACAAAAAGAAAAAACTCAACTTTTTTTCCTAATAATTACTTGGTAAATCGACGGGTCCTGATGAAAAGTCCATTGTGTTTCAGCGAGTTGGCTCTTTTCTAAGTGGCCCTGCGAGATGGCTCTTTTTCATTAGGACCGGTCGAAAAGTCAAATCGCTGCATCGAATATGAGGTGTCTCTCTCTTCACGTATACATCTCACTCCGATATCATGCGTCTCTGACATAGCATATTTTCTTATTTAATTTTCGCTCATGTTTTTTATGCGTATATCACTGGCTCCGAATGAGAATTTTCTTCGGGCTGATTTCGACGATTCATACATTTCAAAATCTTTTTGCATAGACTTGATTATTTGCTAATTCTGGTTTACCACACCCTTCATCGAACTTTTTTCATAAAGGGCAAACTTGGGACGCCAGTCGATTTTAAGGCAAGAAGCTAAGCATTTTTTACTATTTCGTTTTAAATATAAAACGAATATTGTCGAACAAATTTTAGTCGCGAATTCTTTTTGCTTATAATAGGTGCGGTTACATCGATAAAATAAGTGATATGTGTTCTGTAAAACTAAATATATTTGGATGTAACATCCGATCTCACGTCAGCGAATAAATTACAGAGGTAACACACTATGTACATTATTATTTAAGATTTTGTGAGAGAAGAGGTAAAAGAAATGTTTATAGAAAGTTGGAATAGATTATCTAGTATATTTTTATTGATGTCAATTTAAAATGAATATAAATAAATTAAATGAAATTTACATCCATAATGTACTGTACGCGTCAAATAATGATAATGATAATAAAAAAAATGAAAAAAAAAATGAAATTAAGTGTTAAACATGAATATCAATCTTAATTATTTCATCATTGTGTCTCAATAGTAATTTTTCATATGCTTGAAATAATAACGGAGATTACGAAACCTCTATGGTATCAATCTTTGAGGAATTTGAGGGGAATCTCTACAGAATAATAACGAGGCGTAGTTGACAATATTAGAAATTTATTCTCACTCAAGTTAGTATTTTACTGCGATATCCAAGATACATTTGATTCGCCAAAAACTGAAAACCTTTGGAATCCTGGTATTCTTGAATAATAAATATCAGGTGACTGTAATCACTAATCTCAAAATTGCAAAGCAGAATCAATCTCAATCTCATCATAATTGATTGTGATTCTGGAATTCGAGGTATTGACTCAATTTCGAAACAGAACTATAAACTAGTTTGGCACTGCGTATGGAAAAAAGTCGTACCACATAAAAACCCGCGATTCTTATCATCTTTGTAATCTTAATTATTAGTAATTATACAGTTTTAAATGCTACGATATTGTAATCTATTACGATTAATCTTTCTTTATGATTTCTGCCATATTGCTATCAAGCTTACTCTATTTATACTACCCATAGATTCGAGTTACAAAATTCTGAATGAATATCAAATAAGCAATTGACATACAAATCATCATGTTATTGTTATCTAATTAGGTATCCTAGAGTTGATTCAGTGATACATTTATTGTTGGGGGTAATTGACTTCTTAAATAAATGCACATTTTCGTTGTTTTGCTTCAAGGTCTCTACCATTTATTTTATAATAATATCAAATGAAAATGAATATCAATCGGAAAAATACACGCACAAGAAAAAGTGAATAAAAATAACAGGACTGATTATCAAACTTCGGTTTTTACCAATGACATACTCCGGTGGGACTGCAGCGTACGATTGCTGGATTACGTATAATACTGACTATAATTATGCCTCGATTATTTTCATCGAAACTCCAAACAAAGAAAATACCATGTTTTTCAGCAAATAAATCGAGTGAATCTGTAACAATGAATAGTAAAATTGATAAAGAGGGGAAAATGTATGAATAATTCTCAACGATTCATGTAAAAACGGCTGATAACAAGTGTTTGTGACGTCTGTATGCCAATTTTTAGGGTTCCGTAGTTTCGATTCAATGCTTACGTTCTATGGGTATGTTTTGCGTTCTTTTTCTTTTCTTGTTCAACTGCCTACGTACATATTCACTCTGTAATTTAAAGAAATAGCAGATGATTAACGACTCGCAAGACCCAGCTTGCTAAAGCCGACCTATTCTATGTCCCAGGTATCCCAGTCCTCAAGGAAGTCGTCAGACTCGTACTCATCATATTCATCCCAATCCTCTCTGTCATCTGATAATTCGTAACAGAATTCCTCGTCGTCGTCTTGGTCTATGTCGTCGTCCTCAGAGGGGAAAAATCCACCGTGATCAAAATCAGGCCTCATATGAGTATCGGATAAATCGACGTTCACTATTTGCAGCAAAGGCGATATCTCGGTCAGTTTCTCAGGATGGGCGCCAGTACCTCCCACGATAACTTTCAGTATCGTGTTACTCTTTCGTACTCTAGTGGCCTTGACCGCCACTTCCAGAGTCGCGTTCGTGATACAATCGCAACCGGATAAATCCAACTCTTCAAGTTGCGGACAGAGTTGAATCAGAGCCGACGTTCCGTCGTCGGTCAGATTAGGACAACCTCGACACTGCAAATGTTTCAATTGCTGCATATGTGCTAGAGCATCGTCCGAAACTTTTCCCATGTAGCTCATCACCAATTCGTCGAGGATCGGAAGTGACGCTATGGCAGCAATTCCTTCGTTCGATACAGCATTGCAGCCTAGATTAACACAATGATCATGGTCAAGCTACCGAATCAACAAATTATCAAGCGGGTACATTTGAATGGGTCAAAATGATTTTTTTTCTTGCGAATCAGGGAGTTGGTTCAAATCCAAGACTCATGGGGTTTGAGTAGGGTTTTGACCCTCATTATCGATATTACACCTCCAGTATGGCTTCGGTGTGATAGGACTTAGACCAAACATGGCAAAATAATGTACATTCATTTGCTAGAAGCATCTTTTCCGAGCAATTGAGGATCGAAACTCCCAGAATCGGCTCAATGGTGTTACAGATTCTTCGCAACAAACGAATAATTTCGTCCAACTCCCAACTTGCATGAAAAAATCAGTGCAAACCAATCTGAAGGCTTATATCCGTTCAAATGATATTTGCATTGTGATATAGATGCAGGAGGCCTCACCAGTAATATCGATGTGTTTGAGAAGGACACATTGTGCAGCCAGCGCTATGAGAAAATCATCCGTGACTACAGGATTTAATGCGACTTTCAGACTTTCAAGATTTACGAGGTTTGCCACGTGCGACATCACAGATGTAGTCAATAGCGGGAAGTATTCGCTCAGTTCAAGGTGCTTCAGGCTGTCGGCACGACAAGCGATTGCCTGAATCGCACTGTCGTTGAGACTGACGCATTTGTTGAGCGACAACGAACTCAGTTTTGAGAACTTTGCTATGGCCTAGTTGAAAGAAAACAAATATTAGATCGAGTTGTTGTAGTCAAGTTTCTTCGGTAATTCGATACTGACGTTTGAAAAATTACACGACGTAACAGCGTTGCATTGCGACAAAGAAATTTCTTCTATTCCGTCAGCTGGCAGGTGTGCGAGGCATTTTCCAGTGACTAAACTGTTCTGTGAAATCTTGAGGTATCGCATTTTTCTGTTCTTCGAGAATAGCTTGGTCAAATCATTGTCGCAAGAGCTGGTGCAGGCTCCTAGACTGAGCTTCCTGATATCTCCACAACTGTGAGTCAACGCCTCTATTCCCGACGACGAAACATTCAGAGAGGTGGTATCTATGGTTTGGAGATTGGGGCACAACTTGCCGACGATTGTCAAAGTGCTCTGGCGCAGTCTATGGGATATTTGTGACAAATCTATGTGATTCAGGAAACGACCGCAGCGCAGTAACACTTTACGTAACGTCGGGGTGTCGATGCTCGGTGCCGATTTTCCAGAGATTGAGCCCCAGGTAGGCAACGACAAGTCTAGTCTCTTAACAGCTCTCCAAGATTCTTGGCTCACCGCGTACCAACGCTTGCATACTGAAATGCATGGGGAAATATAATCATATAGTTCATTGTTTTGGCTTTGTAAAGAATGTGTAGCTGTAGAATCCATGACCAAAGTTACAAACAGCAAAAAAAAAAAAACTAAGTGGATAATCTGCAGTTCAGATCAGAAATAGTGAATACGAGCCGAATAACATTGGAACTACTGATGAAAATACCAGAGTTTCACGATTCTAAAAGTCATGGCTACGGATTTTTCAGACAGTTTTTTGCTCTTCCCATCTTTTTCCATGGTACGTACAGCCGTTGCATCGTTGAACATTCGTCACGAGTCTGTGCCAAAGATATGGAGATTGTGCAACGGCGACTGAGACAGTGCAGCTAATAGAATGTATAGCTAGATAAGAAGTTATTGTCCCAGATACAGTCTGACCCTGAACCGCTTCGATGAAGATTAATACTTCCGTGACGTAATAAGACACGAGCAAAGAATGTGCAAACAATGCAAAGCTGCAAAGTATAGCAGACAGATGTTCGGGCTGTTTTAATTGCTTTCGGTACCGAAAACTATTCCAAGGGCCAGTGGAGGCGCAGCCACCTCGTCTACGATTCATACGCGGTTGTATGTAAACAAATAAAAGTGCATCGCAAGCTCACAATCACAGACAAGAAATTCTAGATAATGAAAAGCATTCAAATACTGTAATGAAAAGTGTTCAAAAGCGTGAAGGGTACCTCTCTCAATTCTTACTCTGTCCGTGATAGGCAGATAGAGAAAAACGTGCATGAGACAATCGTCGTTTAGTTTATGTATAGGAGCGCCGTCGTCCATCGAATCTTTGGTCGGTGAGTAGGGCTGCAAAAAGCAGTCCCCGGCGGAGTCTGTGGATTGTTGAGCCTTGTCTTTCCTCGCGGCAAGTTTCCTCTGATTCTCCACGCTGTCTGGCTGATGCCAAGAGTCTGCGGGCATCACCCTCAAATCCCGATTGTGCAAATGTATTTCTTTACGACTACCCTCTCGTCTGGCTCTGTGAATACAATCAAATTCGTATTTCGGTTACGGAATATACGAAATACAAGCACCGACAAACTTACTCCAAGGCCTCATCGACGTTGCTGAACGTAACAAAGGCGTAATTACTCTTGCCGCTGTTCCTCTTCAGATAGCAGCTATCGACTTTACCGTATTTTGAAAAAAGATTTTGCAAGTCTTTCGCTGTTGTCTGCAATTAGAAAGAGTTTCGTCTATTTATCTACGAGATTGTTCGATAAAAATAAAAAATAATCGAATAAAATTGTGGTTTAATTTCAAACGGAAACAAATAAACAAACAATTAAACTCACCCTTTGCGCTAGATTGCCGATGAACAGTTTCCTCACCGGGACCCCGTCTTCTGTTGTTGACAGCGTGCATTCGTCGTCAGAATCGTTGAGATCGTCTGTAATCGGATCGAGAAATAAATGCGATCAAGATTTGTTCAAAGTCGAATGAATAAAAAAATAAATAGTTAGAGGTTACGAAACGCGAGAGAATAGGAGAGACGGGCACAGACCTTTGTACGAATAAACATAGATCCTGGTCATAACTTCGCACACATGACGAAGTATCTCATCTCTGTCCATTATTTATCACTTGGCTTTATTCTATACGTGCGAAAGCCCTACCAAGGGTATTGACCGGTTATTATAAATACAATATTGTTTGATATATTTTTTTAACAACAGCAGGTATCAAAGTCGATTTATGTCTGACAATACTATGTACTCTTCTCTCTCAAAAACCTTGGTGGGAGAAATAAGACACCTGGAACCACAACGCGCATGCGTGACTGGGTTTTTTTCCCAGCTGCCGTTGACCCAAACTAGCCAACTGCCAGAATTTAAAACTCGCGATGTTCCTAACCTCAAACTATTTCAACGACCCAACGAACTCCTCGATTCATGCTCAACTTACGTCCTCTGGTATTCAGTTACCTCGTTTTGACCACAGAATTGATTATCGATCGTGCATCAAAAAGCTGCAATTATATTCGATACATCATCAACTGTCAGACAATGTTTGAATATTTTTTTTCTGTTATTGTCACGCTTGAAGATCGGCGCATGCGCAATTGATTCTGGACTTTCTAAGCCATTGGAAATTCACCCCACGTTTCTTTATGTAAACAACACGAAAAGTTTGATTAATTTTGTAGAGAGCTGATCTCAACGGAACAACAGTTTTTTTTTTGGTTCATTCCGTTATTCGGATACAGGTAGGGGACATTTCTTATTTCACTACTTCGCATATTTCCTTCCTTCTTTTATTTATTTTTGTTTTCAATTTCCGTAGATTCTCGCACAATGGAACCGCCGGTCGAATTTCCATTTCCATTTCCTGCGTACGAAATTCAAAAAGATTTCATGAAGGAATTATATTCGTGTATCGAAAACGGTAATTTAGGGATATTCGAAAGTCCAACTGGCACGGGTAAATCTTTGTCCATAATTTGCGGTGCCATGAAGTGGCTCCTGGACCACGAGGAGCACAAGAAAAATGATTTGACCAATAAGATAAACACTCTCAAAACCAGATTAGAAGAGATGGATAAAAAACCCGACACAGATTGGTTCAGCGTGCAAACAGATCAACTGGAATTACGAAATGAGAAACAAAAGCTTCAGAATCAATTGGATCTGATAGTTAAAAATGATGAAAAAATGGCAAAGATTAAACGGAACGTTGTCAACGAGAGTAAAAATATTAAATACAAGTCAAAAAAACCTGCTACACCGGCGTCTCGGGATTTAATTTCAGAGAATGAGCCGGACGAGAACGATCCTTACGGGGATAATCTGATTCTGGAAGATTTTTCTGACCACTCAGAAGAGTCGGATGAAGAGACGGAGCAGTACGAGAACACAAAGATCTATTTCTGCTCCAGAACGCACACTCAATTGTCCCAATTTATCGGGGAATTGAAGCGGAGCTCGTACAGCGATTCCATCCGTCTAGTTCCCCTAGCTTCGAGGATGAGCTACTGCGTCAACACCAGCGTCAGACGTTTAAAGCACGTAAATATCGTGAACGAGACGTGTTTGCAGCTGCAGCGGAAAAAAACTACGGCCAAAGAGGAGAGGGGGATCAAGAAGTCCAAGGTCACTACCAGCTGCCCTTTCCTACCCGGGGATCAAGAAGCCCTGAGGAATCAGATCTTGGGGGGAATCAAAGACGTGGAGGACGTTTATCAGGCGGCTAAGGAACTGAAAACTTGCGCCTATTATTCCTCAAGAAATACCGTACAGGATGGCCAAGTCATCGTTGTACCTTACAACTCGATACTGCACAAAAGCACTCGTCTGAGTTTGGGCATCAAGCTCAAGGGGAACGTGCTGATCGTCGACGAGGCTCATAACTTGTTGGACGCTATCGAGAGAATGCACAGTGCTGAGATTACGGGGAAAAATCTTCTGCACTCTTTCAGTCAATTGACTCGATATCAAAACAGGTAAAATTTGAGGGCTCAAAATTATCGTGGAAAGATAATCAATCTCTATTTGTCTCTTTACAGGTTTGAGTCCAGATTCTCAGCCAAGAATCTATTGTTCTTGAACCAGTTGAGTTTCTGCCTGAAAAAATTGATAAAGTTTCTTGGCGGAACGGCCAAGTCCAACCCAGATGATAAAGTCGCTGAACAATCGTCGAGATTGTACGCGTTGGAAGAGTTCGAAATATCCGCGGAAATAGATACGATAAACTTGTTCAAGCTTATGGATTTTGTCAAAAACTCAAAACTCACTTACAAGCTACAGAATTACATGGATAGGGCCGGCGATGACGTAACTATTCATCAAACCAAGCCTAAGAAATCTGGAATAACGGATTTCCTGGGTAGCCTTCAGGGAAAAAACGCCACGGTTGAAACTATTCCGATGGAAGAGACTAAAAGAGTTCCTGAGAGCCAGTCAAACTCTCTCATGGTCGTTATGAACTTCTTCGAATGCTTGAAGAACAACTGTGCAGACGGACGCGTGTTCATGCTCCCCGCATCCACGATAGGCCAAACTGCCCTTAAATTCGTTCTCCTCAATCCCGCTGCCCACTTCACAGACATTGGTTTGTGAAACAATTGGCTGCTACCTTTGAAAGACTCTGGCTTCCTAATCCCAACTATACGAAATTCAAACAGTTGCAGAAGCAAGAGCTGTCGTCTTGGCTGGTGGGACGATGGAACCAATATCCGAGTTCACAGACCAATTATTCGCAAGCGCTGGGGCTGATCCTGAGAGGATTCGCACATTTTCTTGCGGACACGTAGTTCCAAAGGAGAATATTCTGGCTAACGTCTTGACTCGCGGACCAAGTGGAACGGATTTGGAATTCAATTACCAGAATCGAGAGAATGGAAAACTTGTAATTCAATTTCTGGTTGCCTTAACGGTGCGTCACAAAAACTCTGTCGAGAATGTACTCATATTGTTTTTACTTTTTCAGCTTGACGAGGTCGGCCGCATATTATCGAACCTTTGCAACATCGTGCCTGGTGGAATGGTTGTCTTCCTACCATCGTACAAATATGAAATTACCGTCAACAAGCACCTTGCGACTTCTGGGATTCTGAAAAAGTTAGCCGCAAAGAAGCGCATCTTTCGAGAGCCTAAACTAGCATCTGAAGTAAATAATTGATCCAACCAATATTCATCTTTTCAGAGTTGCAATAGTTTTGTGATAGAAGATGCTGAATAATTTATGACCTCATGTTTCTCGCAGGTAGAAAAAACCCTCGACGAGTACACAAAATCAATCAAAAACCCTCAGAGCCCGCAGAACGGGTCGATATTGTTTAGCGTGATTGGTAAATGAATCTGCAATAATTATAATTACAATATAACACACCAATTTCCACGTTAATTCAATCTTATCTTTTGCAGGAGGAAAACTGAGCGAAGGACTCAACTTCTCTGACGATTTAGGACGCTGCATAATCGTCATTGGAATGCCGTATCCAAATATAAAGTCACCCGAGCTCCAGGAAAAGATCAAGTTTCTGAACGAGACTACGGTACGATAATGAAAACATAAAATACGGATACACATGATATAATTCCTGGACCGGTTTGTCAATTTTTTGGGTAAAACCAGTTCTTCCAAAATTACATGTAGCCTTTCCGTTTCAGGGCCCAAATGCTGGAAACATATTTTACGAAAATCTGTGCATGAAAGCTGTGAATCAGTGCATCGGGCGAGCAATACGTCACGTGAATGACTACGCGACTGTTGTTCTACTCGATAAACGGTACACCAATAAATCGAATTCGCTGCCTAAATGGATTCAGAATTCATTGGCAATCCATGATTCGTTTGCTTCCACTATTCGTAGTATGGCAAAGTTCTTTGCTGAAAAAAAGACGAAGAATGGTCCCACTTTGGAATGACGACATCAGTGAGACTGGAAACCTAAGGATATTTGATCTTGGACGTAGCTGGCCTAATGGTTCAGATCCTACATTATTTCACAAAAATAATCGTGATAGTATTATTTAATGTACATTCCTATTCAGGTTTATAGTTTATTAACATTTCATTACTATTCCACATGATCTTTGAAAAAAATGGCATTCAGTTCACGCCACAGCCGCGAGTGGCGCCAATTTGAGCGGGCTGATTCAAGTGTTGAATCATACGAAACTGGTTCTCCCACTAAAATTTCTTGGAGATTATGTTACGAAGCTCGGGCAATCCATATTCTAGACTTCTCGCCAGATCCCAGCGGATCTTGGTACTTGGTAGACTCTTTTTCTCCCGGCTAAAGACAAACAGTAAAGATAATAAACGCTATATTAGAGAATATTTGTGAAAATTGTAAAAACGAACTGTGTATCTCATCTCTAAACTATCTCTTACTAATCAATATGATATTCATTACATAAATAAGTATTATTCAACCGTTCAGTACACTATAAATCTTAAATTGTTCTTTTTTACTGATATTTTTTTATACAAAAATGAAAATTACCGTTCAAAAAATAAATTATAATTGAAACTGAGTGAAATATTGAATTGAGAAAATAATATCGAATTTGTATGAGCAATTGAAAGACTGAAGATGAATTTGAGCAGTTCATGGATGAGTGGTGAAAATCAAGCTGAAAAGTACAGCTTGAGGCCTCGGGTCAACGATCGTAGAAAACCTAAAGTTGAACCAGGTGAAGAGGGTTTTGTTCTCAAGGGCAGAAATAATGCCTGTAAATATCAAGCAAATAAAATGAACAGTAAAGATAACATTAAACAAAAACCAGCATCGTTGAGTAAGTACAGAAGAAAAACAGCAAACGCTAGAGAACGTTCAAGAATGCGTGAAATCAATTCGGCGTTTGAAACATTAAGGAAGGCCGTACCGTCTTACATGCCTCAATTAGTTTTCCCAGTAAGTGTTGCAACTCATAAAATTCCGTTTCATATTCATACTCTGTTAATAAATATGGGGATTTCAATGGTCTCACAATTAGTATCGAAAAACTCATTGTAAGCGCCTCATACTAGCTTTGAAATACTTCATCGATTCATATGGTGATTTACATCCTCTTTAACATCGGCTGCGAGACATGAAATTCGGAAAGCGGACCTTAATTGTCTCGGATGATATTTCTCAACATTACCCATTAAAATCCCAGTACTATTTTGCCACTGTTCTGCAACCCTTAAGATTATCTCATCATTGTCATCATTTCAGGGAGATGGATCCAACGAAAAGTTGACAAAAATAACTACATTGCGTCTTGCTATGAAGTACATAACTGGTCTGACCGAACTTCTACACAAAGATGAGAGGGTTTACGTTACAGACGAATGCAATGAACTAATCGAGTGCCACCCGATCATCTTCAGAAACACCGATACGTGCACACTAACGGCGCTGAATACCTCGACTTACGATCTTCTGACCTCACCTAATTATATGAATGTGAGATAATGTTTTTTTTTTATCATTTACTCATATCGACTCTTGATTCATTAATCTTGTGATTGTCTACAGGACGGTGGTAGCGACGGAGAAAGTTTGCACTCAGGAGCGACTTTAGACAACATAATTGAAAGTTCTATCGAAAGCTTGGTACCTGATGTGAATTTTGATTTTTCTGACAACTTTTTTAACCCTGAACTCGGTTAGGTCTGTATGCTGTGCTGTATATTGTAATGAGTGAAATCGTTTTTCATACAAAAAGTAGATCATATAAGTGTGCAACTCACACTCGTCTCATTGACAATAAAACCATGAATCTTGCTTGAGAAAAAGGTAATTGGAAGTGACATAAGAGACCGTTATTTATACCTGTGGAACTGGCATAACGAATGTGTAATCTTTCATTTAACTAAATGAAAATAAATCTTATTCATAATTGAAAAAGTTCGGTGTGACCTTCATTCGATATCTCATACCACTTCCTCAATAAGGAGTGTCTTGTGTAAATGTGAACGTTATACATATTTATGCGTTTGTTTTATATCTATATTATGCACGTATAATATGCAGATAGAGTTGCCACACCAGAACGCCCACGCAAACCAGTTTTACCTCGGCACTTTTTACTTATCAATTCTTCTGCGAGGAGGACGAAAAGAATCATCAATGAATGTTTATTTCCATCGCATTCTTCAATGCTTATACTTAAGTCGTTCTGAATCAACAAATTACGAATTAGCAGTACATTAATTATGAAGAAAGATCATCATTTGTAATCTAACCAGTTTGCTTCAGCAAAAAATCGAGTCTATGAATCCGTCTATACTTTAGAAATAGTACATCTACTCGACTGAATGGATACAGCTGTATAGGTTTCGCTCAATTTAGTGCCATAAAAGGCATGTGGGACGCAGTTCTCCTTCGCGGATACTCTCTATGCAGCTCACTAGACAGATTTTAATTATATAGGTCCGTACGATCGCCTCCAGTGATTCATCAGACTAATATGACTGCTCTACGGTCTACAGGGAAGCTGTAATTTAGTCAAATTAATCAGGCATTTGGATAATTTGTTAGTGCTTATATTATTATCCTTCGATGTAAATTACAGACACATGAATAAATGGAACAAAGAAAAACATAACAACGTGGGCGATCATTAATAACTTTATTCAGGTAAATGTTATACATTCATATATAAAAATTTTGTATTCATCTAGATATTCGAATGTAAAAATGGGGCTTTAACAAATGGAGCTTTTATTTCTCAAATTCATTGTTAACCATCGACATAGTAAACTGCGAAGTGGATGTAGCTCTCCTCCTATAGTTGCAAATGGCCTGCGGCATGTCGTAATACAATTATTTAATCATTGCCTTTTATGGTCAGAGCTGAGTCCAATTTGGCTGAACCGCTTTCTATCTCTTTGAGCGCAACCATTTTTGGCTAATATACGTAATAAACGGTACAAAACCAATCATCCAGAGCACCTAGCGTACGATCAACCTCTACGACGATAAAACCTAAAGGATCGTATCATTGTGTTAACTCTGCTGATCAACGTTCTTTCAAACTCCAATTATACAATTTTCAAATTTCCTCCAATGATCGATCTCTCGGTTTCAAAGTCGATCAAGCCTGTTCAAGATGAGAAACTCGCTGGAAAATTTGTTCTAGTTATGCTCAGGCCACACAGAGAGCGCCAGCTTCGGATGTCGTTCGTTTGGGAACATTCTAAAATCTTACCTCCCTATAGTTAGTCCCTCACCTGCCCCGATTGGATTAATAAATTATGATTTTAATCGTTTGTCGGTGAATGATGGACTAATCCGAACGTTTGTCGGTGATGCGTTAATTAATAAATCGATTAATAAAATTTCCTAGGAAATTTTTTTTTTCTCGGCCCCTCGATAAAAATGAATTTAATAAGTATCGATGCAAATCGACGTGGAATCGTTTGTCGGTGATTGATGGTCCATTTTCAGGATGAAAATATTCATACCTTCCTCGTAAACGCGAAAAACAAACCGTAGAAAGTTTGCTGTGGAAACAGGAAGTATAGATTCATGGAGACACACATGTTTCCGCTTCACCAATCACCCTGCATGGCCCGCGACTCTCGAATCATCGAATTTCCCAATGATTTTGATGTCAAACAATTGCTCCTCAATTGCTCGTAATTAATCGTCATTGCTCCATTGCTTTTATTAATTGCTCCTTCACCGTCTTTGAGAAAATTAACAACAACAAAATTTGTCCTATTTGATACGATTCTTCGATTTTGCAAAAATAACCTAAATAATTCCAGTGATATTCCAGGTTCTATATACCTATCTGAAAGAGCGGGGGGCGGAAGACGGGGTTGGCATTGTCAACTTGTTCGCCGATTATTTTTCTAGCGTTTATGACGAGTGACATTTCCTTGCCCTCCCCGGACTTTCTACCGCTAAATGGTCTGTGCCTGCCGAACCTGAGTATTAGCTTGACTGACGCTGTCTTGGGGCTGTGAAGTCGAATGCTAGTTCTGGCCCGGATGGCATCCATCCGTTGTTTGTAAAAAATTATATACATGCTCTTCCGCAGCTACTTTCTATTATTTACAACGAGTCTCTTTGTAAGGGTGTTTTGAGAATTATCGTCCCATAAGCAAATTGAATGTCTTTGCAAAGGTGTTCGATGCAGCAGTTGAACACAAGCTATCACTCCTATCCGCAGCAACACGAGTTTAACACGTGTTTACACTGAAGATATTGTTAATGAACTTAAGGCAAAGGGGCAGGTTGATGAGTTTACACAGACATGGTAAAAGCGTTCGACAAGGTCAATCATCAGCTTTTACTTGCTAAACTTAATGTTTACGGGTTGGAATTAGGCTCACTATTAAATTGGTTGGAGTCCTATCTTGTTGGTCGGTCCCAAAAAGTCAAGTTTATTTATTTATTTATTTATTTAATTCGTATACGGGACAAGTCCCTTTGCATTATACATTTATAACTTAATAAACATGACAACACAATAACGACTAATATCACAGAATGAAAAATAAAAAATTAAGAAAAAATAACATAGAAAGTTGAAGTCTTTTTTGTCAATCGATATCCAAGTATCCTCAGGGGTACCACAGGGTTCCCATTTAGGCCCGCTCCTTTTTCTTATCTTCATTAATGATATTGGGCAGAGTGTCCTGCACTTAAAATTTCTACTTTTTGCGGATGACCTTAAATTGTACAGGCCTATGATTTCTCAGGCCGATGCTTCTTTGCTCCAAACTGACGTTGATAGCGTCTCTCAGTGGTGCCAAACAAACGGGCTTAGCTTCAACGCCAAAAAGTGGTGCAGTGATATCCTTCTCCAGATCAGGGTCAGTGGGGTTCGATTATCTCATAGAGGGCTCACCATTGGCCCGTGTTGCGGTGGTTAAAGATTTAGGGGTATTATTTGATAGTCTCCTGAGCTTTGAGGCTCATATTTTGTCTGTTAAGGATCGAGCCTTGAAGAAATTGTACTTCGTTTGCAATAACACTAAAGATTTCAGGCGGATGGACACTACAAAGACTTTGTATCTAGCTCTAGTGCGTCCTCTTTTGACGTATGCGTCCTGCATCTGGTCCCCCTTTTACAATAGATTAAAGGTCATGCTGGAGAGAGTGCAGCACAGGTTCCTGAGACACTTGGCGTTCAGACTGGGGAGACCGATAGCTTTGGCGGATCATGATTACAGGGCGATTGCCAGTTTGGCGGGTCTTTGCAACATCGAGTCGTATATAAATTACTGTGATGTCATCTTGTTATACAAGATTTTCAACAATCTGGTGGACTGTGCCGAGCTGCTAGCCCGTTTTCGTTTTCATGTTCCCGGTATAGTTCTTAGGGGGAACTATATTCAATTCTCGGTGGGGATTTGCGCCGGTGATCTGGGCCACAGATCTCTGGCCCAAAGGCTTAGTTGTTTGGCAAATGATAATGCTCAGTGGCTTGATCTTTTTGGTCACCCCATCTCGCGCATGAAATCTTTGTCCAAGCTAAAGCTTTTCATTTATGCCTAATTTCATTTGTGCTTAATTCATCTTTTTTTCTCCTGGCTAAGTTTGCATGGCATGTCTTCTCTAGTTATATTATTTTAGTTATATATTATATTATTTAGTACCTGTATCTGTTGATTATTAGCCACGATTATTAGTTTATGATTATTATTTTGTTGCGTGAATGAATAAATAAATAAATAAATAAATAAATACCCGAATTCATCAACACATAACGGGACGCTACACTCTTTATTTTTTCCATACCTATGTATTAGATATGCAATAAGATGTGAAATATTGTGTATCAAGGGCGGAAAGAAGGCGATTTTTAGGAGTATGAAGGCTAACAAGAAAAATAACACTTAGATTTCACTCTATTGCTTTATTTGTGGTAATGTATGTTTACGTTGCAGTTATGGAATTGAAAAACGGGATTTGGACTCTGAGTTTCAATAGGCACAGTTGAATCTAAAACTATGTCAATAGTCTCCGATGTTGTTGCTATGACTTTCATTTGTTTAATTTTTGTCATTGACGTCATTTCTGGCCCTGTGACTGATGACGATGCTGGTGAGATTGACAACGCTGGTGATGTTGACAGAGACGTGGATGTCAACGATGCTGTTGAGGTTGACGAAGCCATTGACATCGACGACGTAATCATGTGTTCTATCTTTTGTTCATTATTGATCGAATCCCCAACACATTTCTCAGCAGCTGTACTACTTTTGTAGCCTCCCTGATATTTCAGGGTAATCAAATCAGCTCCAGAATCAGCAAGGAGTGTGGCTGATGTCTTTCGGAAACTATGGCCAGTATACAAACTGGAATCTGGCAGATTGAGATATTGAGCAATTTGTTTTGGCATCGCACCAAACTTGTTTTTGCCTATCACCTGGGTAGTACATTTGCCGTTTTGATAGTTTAAAAAATATCTGTCAGTAGATACATTCGGTGGTCTCAGGGATTCGTAGTTCTCGACGATCTGGCAAAACTCGTCCTCTATCATAAAGGTGCGTGAAACTTTTGTCTTTGTGTCAAGAATTTTGACGCGAATAATATCCCCTTGATGTTGAACGTCTTTCACTCTGAGTTTTGCCAATTCCTCCCTTCGACAAGCACCACAGATTCCAAAGATCAGAGCCACCTATACAAGAAAATTCAGAATTGATGCCAAATATCAGAGCGATTTCGAGAGGATATTGTTAATAGAAAACATCACTCGCACATGAGTATCTTTAATTTTATAAAATTACCTTAGTTGCAAGATATTTATTCACAGGAGCTTCTTTTAGAAACGTTTCAACGTCCTGCAAGGACAGAACCTTCGACGTTGGTGCCTTGTACCCGTTTGATTGCCTTTTCAAGAAGGCTGTCAGTTGCTTGAATTGACTTATGTCGATTCCTTCTTTCTCCCTCATGGTAATTTTCAGCATCGACCTGGTTGTCCATAGAGTAGGCGGCTTGTATTTCTTCGAAAGTTGCTTGAAATATGCTTTCAAGACACTCTCCGACGTGAGTTTGATGTTTTTTGAAGCTTGCCACTTTGCATAGGTTATGTACACTGCCTCGTATCTTTCACGCGATTTAACAGGGAACAACTGACTGTTATCAGTTTCAGCGGTTTCTAAAACTTCATCGTCACTTTCCTCAGACTTAATCTCTTCCTTTGGCGTCTCCATAATCTGTTGTTAACGTTTGAACCCGTGGTTTGAACGCTCAAAGCGGGCCTAAAACTCCGTGTTCGCCCGCGTGCAAAGTGCGCATGCGCAACCGTTGCCAGATACCGTTTGGCCTGGAAAAGACGCACTTGGCCGCATTTTCATTAGCAGTATTCGCTGTGTGCCGCGCTCGTATAGCCACCTAGCGGTTTCAACACGTAAGCCGCTGGCGTGTGGAATAGCACTATATCGTAATACCGATATACATCTCAATAAATAGAATATTGTTAAACGAGTGATATTTTCCATACAATACTGAACTTAAAAGCCGTAAATAATAACTAGTTGAAACTCCAGTAGAAGAAAAGTAAGTATATATTTATGAAGTGAGTGAAAATTGAGTTATTAGTATGGAGACTATAGTTATTAGCGATAATTTGTAGGTTATGAAATTCAAAACTTGAAAAATAATTACTTATACGCATGCGCTAATAGTTCGGACTCACTTCGATGTATCGATCTCACAACATCTCGCTGTCTATCGAAACGTATTATTACGAATGGGGGGTTCCATGGCATTTCACCTAATCGGTGAAGGTCGCCGACGCCGATCTTGATGTCAATTTTTTTCTCAATTCGTCCATCGAAAAAAGTGAACACGTGTTTGGCCGATTTTCGATTCAGCCACGTTTTCTATTTTTTTTAATTTTCCAATTTTTCATCCTTTTCGCAAACGGACTTTTTTCAACTGGCTCTAACTTCAAGAGCTTTGACTTTTTTCGAAAGATGATAAGGACATAAAATGTGCCAAAAAGACCGAGCTTTTCGAAAAAAAATTGCACAATATTTTCCAAGTACACAGTTCTGGAATATTTTTTATAATAGAGAAAAAATCGATATATTATTCAATTGGACACCTTCGATTTCCCTGAAACTTTGTACCTGAAATCAACCACTCACAATCAAGTTATCCTCCAAATTAAATTATGGGCCTCGGATTCGTTCGGAAGTTACACCATCAAAGGTGCCAAGAAATCGGACAAATCGCAAGAGATCTCAGGGAAATCAATTTTAACTTTGAGTAGACAAGTTCTCATGTTCCAAAACCAGTGTTTGCAGAAAAATGAAATTTTTCAAAAAATACCCGACGTCATAAATAAAAACGAGATTATAATTTTTTTACCGTGCCAAGTATATTTTCACGTACATTTATGAATGTAGTAAATTTTCACGTGGTTCCGATCATAAAATGAGTTCTACATTCGCGAAATTCGAAATAAAACTTCGAGTGTACGTCAACGTTGACATTATCGACGGTTGCAGCAAACAGAAGAGCGAGCTGCGGTAGTACTCATTCAGAACTCAAGCTCGCGACAAAATATCCCTACAAAAAATGTCCGATAGGAATTTCTGATCCGTTTCTATCCGAAAAAGCGGTGAAAAATGGCCAACCCGTACTGTTTGCGGCCCAATTCGGAATTCTATTCGAATTTGCTCAAAAAATTTTCAGCAAACTGTATCCGGCCTTATCCGAATAATGCCCGGTCACGCGAATCGCAGATCATCCGTTTCTATCCGAAAAAGCGGTGGAAAATGGCCAACCCGAACTGTTTGCGGCCCAATTCGGAATTTTATTAGAATTTGCCAACAAAAAAATTGAACAAACTGAATCCGGCCTTATCCGAATAATGCGCGGTCACGCGGATCGGGGTTCATCCCTTTCTATCCGAAAGAGCCGTGAAAAATGGCGTACCCGTATTGTATGCGGCGCAATCCGAGATTGATTCGAATATGGTCCCGCATGCGTGGCTGATGCTCTATCCAGATCCTATCCACTTTGATACGGACAATGCACGGATTTCAGGAGTTAAGTGCTATACGGTCTTATCCGCAATT
>JAFFZH010011211.1:0-50031 GCA_018420115.1 Euura saliciscinereae | reverse complement strand
GCACTCGTGAAATCGCCTTCTTTCCGCCCTTGATACACAATATACTAATTCACGCGATACATACCTATACGATACGCATATATACTTGTATCGAATCACAAATGTTTCGTTAACCACCGAATTTCACGCCCAATCGCATTATTGCGGAAGGTTATTCAGCGCAATCTCCGCGAACATGGTCTGCATGTTCTGATTTTTTCCTGTTTTTGTTTTTCTCCTCTGTTCAATTCCGGGTGCACGTTTTGATTGTTCGACATAGCTGTGGTTCCACGAAACTTGTGCTCAGCCGCGGCATGAAAATACCCTAAATAATGCATACACTTCGTGAACAATTAGTATAATGAACGGAAGCGTGAGCTTAATTTGCCTTCCAATCATTAGTTGCGACTTGCGGTGTTTTTAGGCCCTTCATATACATATAAACCCTCACATACGTTAACGGGTCCCTATATAACCGGTTTTTTTCCCGCAAATGTGACTTTTTTCAAAGTTTTTATGTTTTTATAATATCGCGTAGTCCCAAGATGATACATGGACTGACCAATGGCCATTGCTTAGTATGTATACCACTACGATAGAATTACGTCATGCTATCGTGGTAGTATCAGGATGATATTTATATTGACTATTTCAGTGTTTTACTATGAAAATTTCGAATTAAAAGATATATTTTGTCCAGGCCTGCACGAGGGGTAAATTGAATAACTTGTAAAATCAGAGAAAAGGTATTGTTTTAGATTACCACGCGTGATTTCAAAATGTATAGATAATTAACTGATTTTTGTTTCCAATTCGTCGCAGTAATTTCCAGACTGCAAGGGAAATTAAAAAAAAATCAGTACCTATGTATCTATGGATTCGATTCAATGAATCACATTCTTCGAAAAGACAGTCATTCGAGGACTCATGTTGTTTTTCTGCTTTTATCGCCGAATTTATAATTCCTATCTATCTCCTTTAATCAGATCTTGAGGAATGAATTAATTTCGGAGGGACAGCTATATTGAAGTTGTGGCCTCAGTTTGAATTTCGATTAATGTAGTGCGAAAAAAAATCGATAATCGAAGTAAGAATTCGTCATTTCGTCCACTCGTCCACTCGTCCAATCCTCCAATCTCACGAGTTTACTTTGTTTATGCCTCATGGCATCTCTCCTCTTCTGATTTCAGAATCTTCACAAGGTTTCCAATCGTACGAGACTCGCGCGGCGCCTTCACGTGCACGTCGCACGAGCGTAAACGACGGGGCGACCAAGGAGGTGCCAAGCGACTGGCTTAGATAGGATTTCGTTAGTCGATCCATTCATCCAGGTCGTAAAGTTGATGTGAAAATTACATAACGACCATGGGCATCCTCGAAAAAATATCCGAAATCGAGAAGGAGATTGCTCGGACACAGAAAAACAAAGGTTCGTATGGATTTGAGGTTATGTCTCCCGTTGCAATCGCACCTGCAGTCTGCACGTTGACCGGTCGAACGGTCAGACACCGCGATCTCTGTCTCCGTTCTCGGCTTTGTTGCGACAACGTTGATCGGTCCCTTTGGTTCGACCCTGGTTCCCTTTCCCATTTTCATTTCCTCACGTTCCTTCACAGCTACCGAGTACCATCTCGGACTTCTGAAGGCTAAGCTAGCAAAGTATCGCTCGCAGCTGCTGGAACCATCCAAGAAGTCGGAGAAAGGCGAAGGTTTCGATGTCTTGAAATCGGGAGACGCTCGAGTGGCATTGATCGGTTTCCCATCCGTCGGAAAATCTACTCTGCTCAGTACTCTGACCCATACCGAATCCGAAGCAGCGTCTTACGAATTTACAACGCTTACGTGTATACCGGGAGTGATCGAATACAAAGGAGCAAATATACAACTTCTGGATTTGCCCGGTATCATAGAAGGCGCTGCTCAAGTAAGGATTATTTTTTCTACGCTACCGAAACCATTTGTCCGTATCGCAAACATTTTTCATGACACGGGATCGTTGATGATATTTTACGATTTTTCAGGGCAAGGGAAGAGGAAGGCAAGTGATTGCGGTGGCGAGGACAGCCGATTTAGTTCTGATGATGTTGGATGCGACGAAACAGGACGTACAGAGGCAGTTGTTGGAGAGAGAATTGGAATCCGTCGGCATTAGGCTGAACAAACAGAAACCCAACATTTATTTCAAGATAAAAAAGGGCGGCGGTCTGTCCTTCAACTCTACTTGTCCTTTGACCAAAGTTGACGAGAAATTAGTTCAAATGATTTTACACGAATATAAGATATTCAATGCCGAGGTACTGTTTCGCGAGGACTGCGGCGCCGACGAATTGATCGACGTCATCAACGCTAACAGAGTCTATCTACCTTGTCTTTACGTCTATAACAAAATAGATCAAATCTCTATAGAAGAGGTCGACAGAATCGCTAGGCAAGCCAACAGCGTCGTAGTCAGGTGCGATAATTTGAATTTCAGTGGCAATTGATGCGGCATGATTCATCCAATTTTTCATTCGTGGCTAATAATAGAAAATATTCTCCGTACAGCTGCAACATGAAGTTAAATTTGGACTACCTGCTGGAAATCCTTTGGGAGTATTTGTCTCTGATCAGAGTATACACAAAAAAACCTGGCCAGCCACCCGACTTTGACGATGGTTTGATTTTACGAAAGGGAGTTACCGTCGAACACGTCTGCCATAGCATTCATCGTACTCTCGCCGAACAATTCAAATACGCTCTCGTTTGGGTAGGTTCAACGAGGATGACGAAGTCACAAGTTCTATCGCGACGATGTATAATTTTTATTCTCTTTCCAGGGTACAAGTACAAAGTACTCGCCCCAAAGGGTGGGACTGCAACACATAATGCATGACGAAGACGTGATACAAGTGCTCAAGAAATAAGAAACTATAACATCGTCGCTTATAAGTTCATAAACCAAATACCAAGGGTGAACGATATCAACAGCTTTGCACAGCTTCCTGTATATTTTATAATAATCTTAAAATGAATTAAAAAAAGAAAAGAAAAAAAAGTCGCTTACCGCAGAGCGATTGTCGTGTAATTGATCGATTAGTTTCTCTTTTCTTTCCATTTCCTTTCTTTCAATCCTCATTGCATTTAATTGAATGATTATTTTATAATACCGTTTCTGATAAGGTTTTATGTATCTGCTGTTGACGTGATAAAAAGTTTCAATTTTTGCATACCGTATGGTTTTAAATCCTCGTTTATCATTTATTGCAAGTCAATCACTTGCGTTCCCGAAATTTCGTAAAATACTTGTCGACACGTAACATTAACATTACCATTTATTTAAAAGAAAAACCGCGCCCGCGCGGTCCAATGACTGAGCTCCGTCAACTTCCATCGGTGCTGCGTCCTCGCATTTACTCGGTTCCCGTTGGCAGCACTGGGCAGGCTCGTCGTGAAATGGTTCCTATTGTTGTTGCTTGTCAGTAGAGTTAACCCTACTCTCTCGTTATATCGGAACAATCAATTTTACGGCGAATGGATAGTATAAAAGCTGTCAGTCTATTAGATTCGAGAGTTTAGTTATCGAAAGGCAAGCTACCCCTTCGTCCGTCGTATGCAATATCTAGCGGTAGTTCAGCAAAGGTTGAAATTTGAAATCGTCGTTAGCCTAGTAAGTGCTCGGGCGAAGCTCGTTGCAGCGTCAAATGTCGTTTCAAGGGTCACCCTTTTCGACACCTTATGGTCAAGATGATTACGACATCGACGAGGACAACGACGAATACTTGGAAGAAGATCGCGATCTGGACGATCAGGATGAAAGCGACGAGGGTTCGTGTTTCCGTCATAGAGTTTCTGTAACCTCAAAATACATAATTTCTTCTCGTCACCAACTTTGTCCTAATATTTTCAGTCTATCGTAATAATTGCTCGAAGATGACAAAAAAAATATCTGACCCCTCCATCCCGCACTTTTTCTCTACAAATATAACACCGCATGGATACTTTTCGATTTACAGACACAGAAGAGGCCAGCGAACCCGATATGGGAAAGTCGGAAGAATACACCGAAATAAAAGAACAGTAAGGATGAATCAAACAAGCGATGCGTCGTCATATTTTCCTCATACTGAGCTGTGGCCAATTTTAATTACAGAATGTACCAAGATAAATTAGCGAGTCTGAAAAAGCAGCTTCAACAATTAAAGGATGGAACGCACCCCGAGTATAATCGAAAACTCAAACGCCTGGAGGTACAATACAAAGAAAGGTCAGTTCGATTAAGGAATTATAGGGAATCTAAACTGCAAGGTAGACGTTGTAAACAAATATTGACAATTTGGTAATCGGTGCCCGAGGAATAAATCGAATTGATCGAATCGATGAAAGGTTTCTAAAATGATAATATATTCGGAAGACTTTGAGATGGATTCAGGAATTATATAATTTGTTGATTTCATCACAAGCTTCGATTACCTGTATTCAGATTGAGACTGAATGGTATTTATCGGGACTACCTCACAGAATGGGTAGAGAGAGATTATATACTGGAAAAGAAGGCGGCAGCCAAGGAGTTTGAAGAAAAGAAAATAGACCTCAAGGAGAACTTGTTAACGGACATGGAAGAAAAACGTAAAATGATAGAATCGGATCGACACACGATGGAGCTAACTGGGGATTCTATGGAGGTACCGAATATTTGTGTATTATATCCACTGTGATTACGCTTGTCCCTGAAAGTCAGTCTTGTCGGGGTAAAACTGCGTTGAATACGACAGAATTCTATCAATTCCATGATTTGCTCTCTTCATATCCAGGTCAAACCTCCCATGACTAGAAAACTCCGTCGCAGGCCGAATGACCCGGTACCTGAGAAGGTGGAAAAACGGAGAAAACCGCCGCCGGCTCAGTTGAATTATTTACTGGACGAGAAAGAAATTGAGAATGATCTGAAAGCAATCAGCCGCGGTAAAATACTAACCACTGTACGAAAACCAGGTACTGACCTCCTCACCTTCCGCAATTATTTTTTCGTAATGTATGCTTAATTTTCAGCTGTTTTAACCACTTGTAACGTGGTTAACCTTCCTAATCAGCACATCGCGACATCCCCCGATGCTCCTTTGGTGGAAACCAGGATAGAAGATGGGAAATTGCTGTATGAAAGACGATGGTTGGTAAATTAAAATGATTAGGTCTCGTTTATGGGGCATTCCACGCCAACTCGACCAGTGTTAAACCCTGATCATCTCAAAATCATTCCATCTTTTTTTATAACTCCTACTCAGTAAAAAAACGCGTCCGAAACCTTTTTCAGATTTTTTTTTATCAAACCGATAATTTGTTATGAATTTTTGAAGTTGATTGAGAATGCCCCTTTTTAAGAATCTGAAATTTTTTTCAAAAATTCAGTGGATGACGCAAAACAGCCCCCGTTTAGGAAAACGTGGGCCGAATTTTTTTTCTATTTTTTTTCCCTTAATTCGAAATTTTCTAATTTTTGAAGCTGAAATGATGTAACACAGAATCAAATTTGAAGCGTCAAGTAAGGTTCAATTTACTCGGAAACGTTTGGTTTCACCATTTATGACCCTTATTTGACGCTTACAATTTGATCCTGTGTTAATTTCAGTTTTTGAAATTAAAAAAATCCGACTAAGTGAAAAAAAAAATTGAACAAAAATTCGGCCCACGTTTTCTTAAACGGGGACTGTTTTGTGTCATCCACTGGATTTTTGAGAATTTTTTTCAGACTTTTAAAAAGGGGCTTTCTCAATCAACTTAAAAAATTCATAACAAATTAACGGTTTGATAAAAAAAAATGTGAAAAAAATTTAGGACGCGTTTTTTAGTGAGTAGAATGGTAGAAAAAAGCATGGAATGATTTCGACATGGTCGGGGTTCAACAGTGGTCGAGTTGGCGTGGAATGCCCTTTATGTAAACTGTTTTCAAAATTTCAAACATGGTATACAGGATTAAATTCCTGCTTAAAAGGTGAACTGATATAATAAATCCGTAGACCTACTACTTTTATTAAAGAATTCCAGAATAGTCTGATCTTATTTCTAGAACTCAATCCATCAATAACAGAACTGAATTTTTGCTTGATTGTCAGGTTTCATCGTGGCCAGCCGGTCTATGTCGAGGGCAAAGATCTGCCACGATTTGCGGGAAACATATCCGCGATTGGAACCGAAGCTGTAAGGAGACTTCTTTTGCACCTGACTCGTTTTGAATAATGGAAAATTATGAACGAATATCCGTTACCAATTGATATAACATACTCGTATATCACAGACGAAAGATCAGTTGAATAGGTGTTATTCAAATTTTTTTATTTCCAGATCTGGGTGAAGAAAGTCTCTGACAATGCCAAAGTCAGGATATACGTATACCAACTGAGTCGTGGAAAGATATCCATCAAACGAAGAGCATCCTAATGAATCTACCAGGCCCAGCTTGTTGCGACATAAACCTTTATAATTTATTAACTCGTTCGATCGTTCGATTCCGAGAGTCTGATGGAATCCTTTCTTTTCCCAGGCAGCGTTGTTTCTCATTTTAATGTATGTAACCTCCGCAATGTGGACTTGGTGCAAATGCCGACATGCGGTAGAAGGTACCTATATCGCACTTATAGGGGGGAAAAAAATGAAAGAATAATGTGCAACAGCTACAAAGGAGGAGATACGGATCGATCCATGTTGATTTTGGCTGAAGTAAAACTGAACAAAGTTGAACAAACTGAACTTGTCCACATCGTTTCCGATGCTCTCTCCTTCAACCGTTGTTCCACAAAAATCACTTCATTGGGGATATTCTAAGCGCTATATGAAAATAATTACCATGTTAGTAATTCAAATAAATAGATACCGATAGTGCCAAGGTGTGTAAAGAACAGCTGAATCTTTTACAAATCCAAAATCCCGAACCCTTGTATTTCAGTTTTATGTATGTACGAATATTGAATAAAATATTGTATCGAAGTCGTCTCATGTAGGAATTATATTGTGCTATCCTGTTGGGATCAGCATATTGGTGAGTAATTTCGAGCGGATTTCTATTCGATTAACCTCTTGTATTTCGAGAAGGAAATGATTAATGAAATATAGGTCAGTGATACGATACGTCGTAGTAATCGGGATCTACGATACCAACGCAGAGTCGAGTCAAGCTCTGGTGCACCAAGTGTTTCATGCTATTATGATTTATGGTTATGGGGCTCAGGAACTCGGGACGTTGTCATAACAATCAGGCTGACACTCACCGTGAAACTATAGGTTTAAGGTTAGGTTATTCGTAAAGACTTCTTTTATACGTATGCACATAGGTTCTGCAAAGTGTTGCTGTTTCTCGATCCCCTTATGATGTAGTGAGAAATTTATGTGGAAGACAGTATCGACAAAAATTAGGCCTGCCACCTCCAGTGGATAGGCGATTTCCGATCGACAAAGCAGAGGACAACGGATTGAACAGGGTCAGAATAAACTCAGCTACTTTACGTCGAGTGGTCGATACTTTCGAGAAACCAATTAACTGTATCTTCTAAAAAAATTAGTACCCAATTTTATCTCGCATATCAAACCAGTGATTACATGGACAATAGGCATAGCGTAGTATACCTACGTATGTATATCATTATCTGTGAAACACAATTGTTGCGAGGGCGGATCGAATTAGAACGGAAACTCCGGGTGATTTCTGATCCCTTTGAAAAATCCAAAGTCACAGATACGCGCCGATGACCCCTGGTCCAGCGCATCCAATTCCTTTGTGTCCTCGGCAGTCAGCTGCCAGGTGAACAGATCAATATTTTGTCTCAGCCTTTCTGGATTCGTACTTTTTGGGATCGCGACTATGCCTCTTTCCAGAGTATATCTAAGCAGGATCTGAGCCGGTGTCTTTCCTCGCTTTTCACTTATTTTCAAAACCACAGGGTTCGCTAATAGATCGGGCAGAGTATCCACTTTTCCCATCAGTTTGACCAATCCCCTTGATCCTAGCGGTGAATAAGCTGTCACTATTATTCCCTTACCCTTGCAGAACTCGACCTATCGTATAGAAATTAGTTGAGACAAACTTTCTTACTTTCCTGCATCTTTTACATGTAAACACGTCATCTTTTTCTTAAACCGATTATTTTATCTTACCAATTCCTTTTGTTGGAAATAAACGTGCAGTTCTATCTGCAAATTAGCAACAGGTAGCTTCGCCACTGACAAAACTTTGTCGATTTGTTTGCGGTTGAAATTGGATAGGCCAACTGCTTTTGTGCGTCCAGCCGCAACTTGCTTTTCCATTTCTTCCCATACTTTCAGATGATCCGTGCTCTTGTCGATTCTAATCTCCCCATTCTTGTCAACTGGATGCAAGTCTTCGCCAACTTCCTCGAAAGAGAACGGCACATGGACCAGATACAAATCCAGATAATCCAATTGCAAATCTTTCAAAGATCTTTTTATCCATTTTTCTACGCCCTCTGGTCGATTTCCGGTTGGGGGTACCTTTGGGGGTTTCATTATGGGTTGAACAGCAACACTTTATTCTGTCAACGAAATTCAATACACCTACCTTGGTGACAATGAACAGATCCTCTCTCTTGACTTTTCCAGTGCTGAGCCACTTGTGGAGTACCTTCCCAATCACATGTTCATTTTCGTACACCGGCGCCGTGTCGATGTGCCTGTACCCAGCCTCTAGTGCTGCTTCCAGCGCAGCTTCCAATTCGGAATCGGTTGCCTTGAGGTAAATTGAAAGCGGTTGTTTAGTATTTGCTGTTCAAAAATAATCCCCAGGGAGAAATATTATTCCACTCCTCTCAATCAATGTATATTACAATTTTCTGTAATTCAAATCGCTGTTCGCACGTTCGGTCACTAGAAAGTAACATGAGTATGAATATTAGAGGTATCGTACGTACTTGCCATGTCCCAAAGCCCAAAGCTGGCATAATCTGCCCCGTTGGCAACGTTAGGGTCAATTTTGAGGTCATATTTGCGTCCTACCTCCACGGAAGTATACTCGAAACTGGTTAGAGATGTACAGTTAGCCTTTCACAGCCTCCCAGCTACTTGGAAAAATCACTGCCCCACCACCCCTGTCTGTAGTGAAAGTGCAATCCAGCCAAGCGAGCCTGGGTTGGCCTGACGATATACGAACAGCATCCAACATTATCAGACGAATAACCTTGGCATAAATCTATATATACATAGAGTGTTACTTAGGCTCCAAGCTGCTTCCGTGACAACCTTCTTCCGGTCTCCACTCATCCGGCAAGGATATTTCTTACAACGATCTTTATATAACCAAGTAATCGCTTTGCGTCATCGAAGGTCATACACAAAAGTATTAAGTATCCTTAGCAATTGAAGTTGGGCAATAATTCTACTGTTCTAGATATTTGTCACAGGCCTTTGCCGTACCCAAGCCATACTCAAGCCATACTTCTTGTTTCTGGTTGCAGGATAGATGAACTTTGTTCAATTACCTCGGGTGGGATAGATCTGTGATCAAATTTCTACGTTGGTATGTACGCTTGCATAAAATGTGGGTCAGAAATCGACGAACTATACCGGAGATACAGTCCAAGTGTTCTCAAGGTTTTGAAATGCGTAAGTTTTTCGTATCGTGTGCGAGAAAAATAGCCTCGATTATGTGTTCCATCGACCCGATCGGAACCGTTGCTTTTTAATTTTCGCAACGTCACACCTGTCAGTCGAATCATTCATTGTTGCAGGAAAAGTGTGGCAGTATAGCCGATAAATACATCGAGTACGACCCAGTTATCGTATTGGTTGACCTCGTTTTATTGAACAAGTCAGCGTACAGACACCTGCTGTACAACAGTGGGTTCAAATCCTACTGGAAATTGATAGTCATCCTCGTGCTCGGGGAGTCCTTCAGAATCTGGTCCTCCTTTGGAGCTAAAGACTTTTCTCCGACCATCCTGCAGCTGCACGGAAACAATAAATATGTATTCGAAAGAGAACGGAACTTTTATCTGCTGCTGCTACATACGGCACTATCGCTGGGTGCTTTTGTTGGGGCAGTTATCGGAGTTACTGAATTGCGCTGGCTCGTTACAGGGAACAGACCTACCAAATATAGAGCCATCGATCTGGGAAGGGCTCTAACCGTCGGGGGTTGTGCCAAGCTCATCGGTCTACTCGGTCTGGTCTGGGGCCACATTTCACCGGATCAACATTACGCTCTGATACACGGATATACGATACTATGTCTGCTGACGGCATATTCAGGTGATTAGGGCTATTGGAGTATTTCATTCTCAACATTTTTTCTATTCTCTTTTATATTCAGATAATTACTGACTACAGATATGCTTGGCTGGTATAGCTACAATAGTACAATGTAACAATATGATACAATATAATATAATATATTGGATAAATTTTTATTTTTTTTTCATTCCTTTCCATTTCTTCCAGTGGTTTGCGAAAGTGGGAGAAGCGGATCATTGGTTGGACTTGCCGGAGGTATACTAGCGTACGTCTGCGTTGCTAGCAATATTTCGGAAATACAAGTGGCATTTATCGATCCTTCAAATGCTACAATGAGAATGACTTGGGCTCGATAAACGCATGGAAGAATTCTAACTAGACGTCCTTCACTGGAAGTACGCTCCAGCCTAGCACAAGCCTGTCAAAACCACATGAAAATAAATTGCAGATGCCACCATCTTCTGCCCAAGCTACCGAACAAACCATCCTCCTGTGTCCCTGAAAAAATGAAGAAGGAATGCCGATTAGAATCTTAAATTTTATTCGGGTCAAACGCGTCGAGTCATGTTTCGTCTTCTTACCTGTCTGCTGGTCCTCGGAAGCCTAGCTAATCTTTGCCCGCTGAGGTCAAACAGTCGAATCTGCCTGTTGTCATGAGGTATCGCTACCACCCCGCTACTCGAAACAGCCAATCTGTTAGCGGCGCTGTCCGCTCTAATAGTTGCCAGTGGGCTGCGAATATTGCGAAGTTCCCAGACTTTCACGCTTCTGTCATCCGAGCTTGATACTATTTTATCTTCTCTGGTGAAAACTGCAGACGTCACCGTTCTAGGCATAGAAAATATACGTAAATAAGAATTTGATACGTTGTACACATTTCATGAAATGAGAAGTTAATGTTTCGGAGACTTGGTATCAGGTCTAGGACGGATGATCTTTGTTACATTACACGTTCTATACACCTACTCTGTGTGCCCCTGGAAGACTGAAACGGAATGAATGGGTTCCCTGAAGTCCCAGAGCCTGAAAGTGCTGTCCTTACTAGAAGTAACGCAAAGCCTGTGGGTATGATGGGTGGAAACGTGGGTGAGTTCCTGGTCATGCCCGCAGAGAGTGTGGATCACATCTCCTGTCTCCGTGTCGTACAAGTTTGCCGTTCTATCCCAAGACGCAGTGACGAGCTGCTCAGCTCCTGGTAGCCAATCGGCGGCTATCACAACTCCGGAATGACCCAACAGTTCTCTGACCGGTGTTCTCAAAGTAGGCAACTCTTCCTGCTCGTCTACGGAGCTGACAATGGTTGTCGTTCTGTCCGCAACTGTTCCTGCGATTTCCTCGCAAGAGGGCTGCCGCTTCGCTTGGTCCCAATTAACCGCGGCTTGCCAAACGTGAGCGGAGCAATCACCGCTAGCGGTCAGAGCCAGATCTCTGCTGGGATGAAACCTCACAGAATTAACCGACCCGTTGTGACCGGTGTATTGCAAGAGACAGCGCCCGCTGTCGATTGCCCAAACTCGTGCCGTGTGATCCGTCGAAGCTGTGGCGATTATTGGCTGCCCCAGTCGACCCACGGTCACTTCCCAGATCCCATCTCTGTGCCCGACATATTCCCTCTGCATCGTGCAAGACATCGTGGGGTTCTTGAAGCTTGAGACAATCTTGCTCGTTTGAGCCTTCAGCTTGTGGGACGCCTTCACTTTCTGGGCAGAGCCGCCACCCATTGCTGCTATCCCAAGGTAAGAGGGAGAAATTAGTACGATAAATTAACTGGAGCAATGTGAGGCTAGAGGAATAGATAGAATATCGGTTACATTTCTGCTTGGATAAATTTTTTGTGTCTGGATAATCCGTCAGATCGCCCGGAGGTAGGCTTCGTTCTCCAGACCCGTAGCATTCTCTCTCCAGTCTCTCGTTCAACGCGTCCACCTTCTCTTGTACTGCAATCGAATTAGATCATTTGAATCAGGCACCAGGATGGCCATATTTTATTGTATATATGTGGATAAAAATTAATTCATTACGACAGTTGACTAGATTAGAAAGCAACTTACACGCAACGTTTTCAGCGTACAACATCTCAAATTCTTTTTCTATCTGCTGAAATGACTCGTGTAATCTCGCTCGCAGAGATTGGGGCACCGTGCCGTCATCCAGATCCGATCTGAAGCTAACATAATGCAGAGCCGTCGGCTGCAGCGGAGTGGAGCCCGCCTGACTCTGCTGGGACTGCAGTTCCGTGTCCGTACTGCTCTGAACTCTGGGGATGGAAATTCTTTTGGTCTTGCCACCGGATTTTCCTCCCGTTGTGGCTTGCGGTTCACTGGGCATATTCGCGGTTATGAGAGATGGTTTGGTCACAGTCCGGAAATATCCTATTCTTTTTCCAAATCACATTCAAATCGCTTATCGCTTCCAACACTAAGTTCCGCTGATCGATGGTTGACTATATTTAGGCGCTAGTTTGGGACTCGATCAGCTGTCACTCATCTACGAAGCGTCAGAGGCCTAATAGGTACATACATACATACGTACATACATATAGGTGTTACGCAGTAAGCACGGGAGATCGAGTTACGCTATTAACACATTCCGACTGCAGTCACTCGCATTCTTGATTCTATCACGATTTCGCGACTCATTCCGTTGCACTGTGACAATGTCTCGTGGATCCTGGTCAGTCATCGAGCAGCGTCGAGCAGCATCGGCAACGATCCGTATTAATTCGTCCACTAGAAAATTCTCACCCTGGAATTGATATGTGAGGAGTGATTGTACTGATTGTGAAAGGGAAGACTGATAAGCTTTGTGCGTACAATGCGATACGAGGGGAAAATAAAACGAAGCGAATTTCGTCCGATCGAAAGTATCGAGTTCAAACCTCTCCCCCGGAGTCCCCCAAGTATTTTGGTTTTTTATCCGGCCACTGCTACGCACAAGTCCCGTAATGATTTGTGCGAAACTGCGAACTGCCGACTGCGGCGTCGCTCGAGTACCGAAACCCGCGATAGTCGCGAGAGCCTTGACTAGCGGTAGCACGAGTAGCACAGAGTAGCAGACGACTGCCTCCCTCCACCCGCGCCCTTTATTGACTCTCGTGACTGTCGTGCAGAAAACATTCTGTCAGATAAGCCGATATCCACGTAGCAGCCAGCATTTATTTCCCGACAGCTGCCAAGACCCTTCTGGAGCGAAATAATTTCACTCCCCGTCGGTGTCTTCGATCAAGGGCAGATTTGTCCAGGCAGGAAATAGTCAGCGGTCAGCCTGCTGCGAGGTTAGAGTGTCCGAGTTTTTCATCTTACTAGCTAACTATTTTGCTGCTGTGTCTGAACAGAATGGTAATATCAAAGACTGCGGGGGACTTACGTGAATAGGACTTACGTGGCGATAATATCACAAGTACAACACGTAACGTAAATATCGGATGAAATGCGGGCTAGAAGGACACTGGCTTTTTTGGGCGCAGGCCTGGTATTGGCGGCTTGCGTTATGATGTACCTTATGATCGACCTGACGCTCTATCCCAACGATCACGGAACCAAACTACCGCTCAAAGATGTAAGTATGCCAGTATTGAATCATATGTGCGTTCCGTGTACATATTTTTGCCTCGTTCTTATTTCCCCAGAGCCAGTGGCTGCATTTTGAAAACAGATTATCAAAGTTGGAAAAAGACTTTGTAGAGCATCACAAAGCTATGAGTGTCCTCCAAAGCGCGGCGCAATCTAAGGACATAAGGGATTCTACGAGAACTATTTACTTCCAACAGAAAATTGCGTCCAAGTCATGGCTCGCCGCCGCAGGATTGGCCCCTGCCGAGAGGAAGCGGCAGACCTGTGGCATCTCCCTTCATGAAATTCCAGAGGTCGACGTTCAAATGTTAGAAATGTATAAACACCTAGCGTTTGACAATCCGGACGGAGGAGCGTGGAAACAAGGCTTCCACATCGCTTACGACGAGAAACAATGGCACCCGAAAAGAAAGTTGAAGGTATTCGTAGTGCCGCATTCGCACAACGACCCGGGATGGCTGAAGACGTTTGAGAAATATTACGAAACGGAAACTCGGGATATACTCAACAATCTGGTGATGAAACTAGCCGAGGATAAAAGACGAAAATTCATATGGGCGGAGGTGTCGTTCCTACAAATTTGGTGGGATGAACAATCGAAAGCTACGCAAGATGCTTTCAGACAATTAGTTCACGACGGGCAACTGGAAATCGTTGCCGGAGGTTGGGTCATGCCTGACGAATCGAGTTCGCATTGGTTAGCTCAACTCACCCAGCTGACCGAAGGTCACCAGTGGTTGAAAAACAATCTTGACTTCATTCCCAAGTCAGGATGGGCGATAGACCCTTTTGGCCTGTCGCCTACTATGCCTTACTTGCTCAAGGGCTCCGGAATGGACAACCTCCTGATACAGAGGGTACACTATTCGGTGAAGAAAAAACTGGCTGCCAAAAAAGAACTGGAATTCCGTTGGAGGCAGTTGTGGGATGGAGATGGATCCTCGGAATTTTTTACGCACATGATGCCGTTCTACAGCTACGATGTGCCTCATACCTGTGGTCCTGACCCTAAAATATGCTGCCAGTTTGATTTCAAGCGGCTCCCTAATTACGGTCTCACTTGTCCTTGGCGAGTTCCACCCCAAAATATTACTAATAGGAATGTGGCGGAGAGATCTATGACTCTGCTAGATCAGTACCGTAAAAAAGCCCAGCTTTATAAAACCAATGCTCTGTTTGTACCGTTGGGTGATGATTTTCGATACAGTCATCGCACAGAATGGGACGCTCAGTACAATAATTATCAAAGGCTGTTTGATTACATGAACTCGCACGAAGAATTGAATGTTCAAATACAGTTTGGAACACTCAGCGAATATTTCGATGCCGTTCGAGATGAACGAGGCGTAGAAAATTTTCCGAGTTTATCCGGAGACTTCTTTACTTATGCCGATAGGGACGATCACTACTGGAGCGGATACTATACGTCAAGGTGATCAGAGATTTTTTGTAAATTTATGATATGCTCGTCTCTACATGCAAATCCGTTGACTAAATTTGCCAAATTTTCAATGTCACAGGCCATTCCACAAGAGATTAGACCGCGTTTTATTGGGATCATTGAGGAGTTCAGAGGTCCTCGCTGCGATAGGTTGGAGTCAAGGCAACGATCGATTGGCAGAGGGAGTCTTGTTTGACAAGCTACAACGCGCCCGAAGATGGCATTCGTTGTTTCAGCACCACGACGGTGTGTCCGGAACATCAAGGGAAAACGTGGTCATTGATTATGCTCAGAAGATGATATCAGCTTTAAAAGATAGCGAACATGTTTTACAACAGTCGGTGATGCATTTGTTGAAGAGCCACCAGGATCCTACTATCGAGACCGATACCACATATTTCACACTAGATGAAGCTAGGTATACATTTTTTTGGTACTATTTTATTCAAGTTAATTCTCTTCTCCGCTCAACTATTCAACTTCCATCTGATATCTTTACATGAATAATTATTCAATCTCATTCTGTATTCTCTCGTTCTGAATTGTTCCATGTGTCATTTATTGATTAATAATTATCTTAAATTTTTATTCATCGAACAAATGTGTACTATTCAATGCATAATTAAGATGTTTCACTATGTCCGTCAAGATTACATCACACCAGTCCCGGAGAGAAACGACTACTCACTCTTGGGGATGACCAGGTGTCGAGAAAGGTGATACTCTACAATCCTCTGCCGAGGCAAAGGACCAAAATTCAGACCCTGATAGTGTCAACCCCGTACGTCAAGGTGACCGATCGAATGGGTCATCCGATTCAATGTCAAATATCTCCGATTTGGGTAGAGGTGGCCAGTTTATCTCCAGCAAAGTTCGAACTTTCCTTCCAAGTCACAGTACCTGGCCTCGGACTGAGTACATACTTGATTCACGCTCTTCACGGCACAACCCTACCGTCGTAAGAAACCACCTCTGCTTATAAATTTGAATACCGGTTCATTAGGAGGTATCAAGACATATCGGCGGATACAGAGTACAACAAGCTTCATTTCTTTACTCAGATCGGTTCATATCGCCAACGTCACCTTGTACAACGCCCCTGCTCCACCCCTCCCTGTGCCTGGCTTTGCTCATCTTCGAGCAATACCAGAGGCGAGAGAATTTTCGATCCAACATAGACCGGAAGTCACCGCTTCCTTTGCCGAGTCGGGACTTCTGAAAGCGATGCGGGTCGGAGATACTACAGTTCCGATGCACCTCGAGTTTGTCAAGTACGGCACAAAAGCTTATGGAGACAAAAGCGGGGCCTATCTATTTCTCCCGGACAAATCAGAGCCAGATCCGATTCCTGTACCACCCCAGACAGTCGTCCATGTGGTAGAAGGACCCGTGTTATCGCGAGTTTACCTGCAGCTGCCTCACCTCTTTCACACTTGTACTTTGTTCAATTCCCCTGGTAGCGACGGGCTCGGGTTACACTTGAACAACGAAGTGGATATTTCGGAAACAAACAACTTCGAACTTGCCATGAGATTGAATACAGGGATTCTGTCTGGGGATCAGTTTTTCACTGACTTGAATGGCCTGAATGTAACTATTATTCATTTTATATGTACATTCAAATTAACAATCGATACACGTTATTCTATTCGTCTCAGATATGGTTCGACAACATTTTCAAAATTTCACTTGCACTGAAACATCCGAAATCACACTCGCGTATGTTTGTTCAACAACTCTCTTTCTACGTACTGTTTTATTTTTCAATCGGTCCGAATTCCATCTTTTCCACAGATGGTGAGACGCCAGAGATTCGCTAAATTACCCACACAAGCAAACTATTATCCATTACCTGCTGCTGCATACATCGAAGACGAAAAAATGAGGCTGACCGTAGCTACAGCACAGCCACTGGGAGTCTCATCGATGGGGACAGGACAGATTGAGGTATTATAAATGATTCTGCAGAGATAATTTACTTTACTATTGTTGAAAGTTAAGTTACGGTTTGTATACAAATGAACACAATTCCATTTGTCGCAATAATGGCCGAGATTCATTGCTGTGCGTTACAATGGTCATTTACGTTACAGATTATGCAGGATCGGAGACTTATGCAAGATGATAATCGTGGCCTGAGTCAGCCGGTAACTGACAACCTGTTGACCAACCATGTATTCACGTTGATCTTGGAAAGGAGGACCTCATCTTGCCCTGAAAAAATAGCTCCAAATCACCCCGCAGGCTTTCTGTCTCTGGCGGGTCATTTAGCTACTCAAAAACTGCTGCATCCAATCTTGGTATTCCATCCCTCGGAATCCACGCCGGGTGAAATTCATCCAGAGTTTTCGCCTCTGCAGTTGGACCTGCCTGTTGATATAAATGTAGCCAGTTTGAGAGTCTTTCCAGTTCCCGAAGGTGCTGACAAAGGTATGGGAATGGTTTTGCACAGACAGGCTCTGGATTTGTGCTGGGGTGAAAAGTCTCTTTCGCAGCGATTCCAAGTATCGGATAACGGAAAAGTTGATCTCGGCAAGTTTCTTGGAAATATAGAAGAGTGGACGATTAGCGAAGCCCCGCTGACGTTTACCAGCATCGGACCAACTCTCAGAACTCCACTTATCAGTTTGTGCAAACACCAAATATTGCCAATTTTATTCCATAGGGCACAGTCTTAATTTTAAGCGTGGGTGACCGGTTCGATCAGATTTCTAGTCGGCGTTGGGGTTGACGATATAGATAAATTCTGTTTACTGAGAATTATGTAATGTATTTTTTCTGTATTATCCGGGCTTGTGCTGTCCAGTCCATACCTGAAACAGCAATCATTCTTCTGTTACCAAATACGCTTATTTTTTCACACACAATTTGATTTCACCGTTATACGTTCGGTTCAACTTTTGTCCGCACTTTGTGTCCTTTTTTTTAAGTTTCCCCCGAGGAATCGAACATTACAAATAGCCAGAACTAAATTTGAATTGAGGGTAATAAAATTCAATACCCAAGCGAATGAAAGAAGGATATAGCTGCAGGGTTGTGTTTGAAGACTGTCATGACAACTTTTTGCATGTGGGTTTGGCAGGCCATTGATTCGAGAGCCTGCATCATAAATCGACCCAATCCTCTCCGTCTAGCCGACGGCTCCAACTGGATTTCATAACTGTTAAAGAAAAATGTATAATAAGTGAAATACTACATTCCAGTATTTGATAATCGTGCACAGCGATGGAAAGTAAAGGTCTCTGTAGTTTGGATGACCAATGTAATCATCTGATGAAATGAATAAAATCATGTGATAATTGAATGTAATTCAATATGTGATATATAAATGAGCTCCAAGTCAAGTCTCCTCATCGGAGAATTCCATTTCCATCTCTGAATACTTTATCTGTGATGCTTTAAGACTTTACCAGTACAATACTTGAACGCCGTAGTCGGTGTCGAATCTGAAGTGGGAAAAAGCAATTGGTTTATCGTCACAGGTCGCGATCAGATACCAGGCAGCTGGTTCTAGCAACTCCTTCTGCTTGGCCAATGGGTCCCAACCCCACGCCGACTGCTCATACATTTGCCTCATGTTCCTTTCCATGAGATCTAGTACCCACGATACGGTTTCCTCGGATAGACCGTTGACTCTGTGGCATGAAACAGTGAGCACAGCTCCATCCTTATCTGTGCAGGTGTGAAAATATTCCAGAAGCGCGAGGGGATTAATTTGAGCATTCGCTCTGTCGACTAGCTGTTTCGCTGCTTTTTCCTTCTCGGCCTGCAACTGGCGCCTTGTTTTGTGTGCTTTTTTCTGCAAAAATTGAAAAATCAGTTAAGATACACAGGCAACAAATGAATCGAGGAAGGAAGAAAGCCTGATGACGCCTCTCACCTTCATTTTAACTGTTGACGGATGCGGGTTATCCAATATCCGGAACACTCATTCACTCGTATTTGCTTTGATCTGATGAAGAGGTTAGGATCTTAGGGTAGTTTTCGGACCACAATGTGGCGCGAACAGGGCTGCCAGGTCCCCTCCATAGAAAGCGGTAGTGACCGCTTGAAAAAAGCGGTAGATCCACAAAAAAGGCGGTAGATTTGAATTATCTATCAAAATACTCTTTCATTTGGTCTCATATCATTACAACATACCGTGTATACAAGAAGTAAACTTTTTTCAAATCCAAAATAACATCGTGAAAGTATCGAATATCACCGATAAAAGAGACCTTCAATGTTACCACTATGCTATGTTTGTAATATTTATATTTTGGATTTGAAATTTTTTTATATCTATGTATATGTGATGTAGACATGTGTTAGTGATATGAGATCAAATTAATCGCGCGTTTCGTACATTCATCTTTGTGACGAAATTAAGGTGCAAAAAATCGGTCAGAAAAGTTAAAAAGCAGTAGGCAAAGCTGAAAACTAGTAGATTTACGAGGGCTACTTGAAAAAAACGGTAGACATTCCAAAAAAGCAGTAGGCAAAGCTGAAAAGTAGTGGATTTGAGAGGGCTAATTGGAAAAAGCGGTAGAAATTGAAAAAAGGCGGTAGAGCGGTAGACTGGATCCAAAAACGGTAGATCTACCGTTAAAGCGGTAGAGCTGGCAGCCCTGGGCGCGAATCTGATACACGATGGCTCATGGGCACTTTCCACGTGCTGCCGACACAGCCCACACAGAGCGACACCTGTGTTCCGCGCAGTGCTTTCTAACAACGACACGGTACGGCACATTTGAAAGCAGCCACTCACAGCTCATATCGTTCTGTTTTCGGCGGTACTGGCGCGGCGTTGCCGTCACTGCTGCCAACTACAGTACAGAAGTTTCTGTTTATACGTTATACGTTGGGACCAATGTATAATCTCGCTTAAGGATTTTCTCAAAGAACGATAGAGTCCACTAGGTAAGCATAAACACGACAAAAAGTGTTTTGTTCGTACCTAGTACCTACCGGAGACACTAGCGCTCCCCTAGTAGCAAGCCTGGAGCTGCGATTGAGAAAATGGTCACAGCCGTTCACGCAAAATCAACGATCTCTAACTAATTTTCAATCCGGGATCTTCTTCGTCGACTTGTAAAATATTGTACCAGAGAAATGAATAAAAAAATCAGTATCATCATCTTCACTACTGCAGGAGCTGAATAATAAAGGAGATCAATAATATGAATAATTAATTAATTATCAATTGACAAAGGAATTTACTGACCTGCCCCTCGATGATATAGCGTGCCAAAATTGAGGGAATTCGTGCCCCCCTACGGTAAAGCGTATGAAATTACCCTTTTCTGTTGCGCTGTGCCATTGGGGGGCAGGAATTTCCACATTTCGATTACGCTATATTACTCTCGTCAAAGTTCAGACTCACGAGTTTGAAACATAGAAACTTTGATAAAACCGATATTTGGCATGATTTTCATCGTGCATCAACTGTACTGGCACTCATCTGCAATTCGTACTTTGTATAATGACTTGAATTGGCAAAAAAAAAATTTGGTGAAACTAATTTTCTAGCAACACCGGAGGGATACCGATCACAATCAAAAATGCTTTAAAGATGCCTGTGAATCCAAAGAATATTGCTAAATGGATTAAAATACCGTACACCTTTGGGCAGCGGTAACCTTACTCTGGGCCGAAATTACTTACTCCCGAGTGCGCTGTACCATTATTGGGCAAAAATTACCCTCTTCTAATTTAATCTTCCTCCGAGTCTTCGTCACCTTTCGAAAACGGAATGAAATCTAATTTTATCCAATCTAATATTTCTTCGGGCAGCTGTCGCCTTCTTCTGTGCAGGAATGGTAAGGAGGTAAGGAGTGGTAAGATATTACAACATCTCTATAATCTCTATTCATCTATCATCTATCATCTATCATCTCTATTCTCAGTTAACTGCTCAATTGAAACTTGAGTTATCAGTAGAACTAGAGATAGACTTGTAATTACTACAAAATCAAGACAAATCCTGCGATAAAGTGATGATCACATCACCAAACATAGAAGAAGGAGGGTAGAGAATCAATGAAACTATTTTGGGACTGAAATCGTTTAATTAAGTCTTTGTACAGAAAACAATAAAAATGAACATAAATTTAATGCAAATCATCATCATATATCAGCATTTGATGCTAGGCTACTTTAATATGCTTGACAACTCCTAGACTTACTTCTCCAAGTATAACTTTATGCATTTCATGATCGGTGTCGTGAAATTGTGTGTAGCTCTGTATTTCAGGGGTGTTGTACATGATTCATGATACGGTATGGGCTGATCGACGGGCCACGGGGATTCTGCGTGTTTTTTGTATTTATAGTTTCGCTCGATGCATCATCGATATGCCATCAATCGCTCGGCACATCATGCATTAATGCTCCGACAGCAAGTTCATGGCAAACGATAACCAACTTCTAATATTTATCCAATAATCAATTATAATCATAATATATTTATATTCTATGTTCGCAATATACCACGAACTGTTTATATCAGTATAATACATTATTCATTGATTATGTTTACTTTGTTATAATAATAATAGTCTATAAATCTATAGATTATATTCATGTATTTACATAAGAATAACATAGAAATAAACGTTGACAAATTTATTACGGCTCTTGCATGAATAAATATGCATGTCACGCTCTGCATCCTTTGCCAACGATGTTAGTTACACTAATATGTTTGACCCAAACTCCGGATATTGTTGCATCTTCTAGATCACCGTAAATTGGCTTCTTGTCGAACACAATGTTCATGCAAGCGCAAAAAATATATTTTCGTTTGGGCATACATATACATATATATATGTATATACATATTTATCTATTTATTCAATCATGTATATAAACATATACATGTACACATATTTATTCGCTCATTTTAGAGCCCAGTTTAAATCAAATCAATAATCAATTAGAAACTAATTTAAAAAATTGGGAAACAATACGGAAATAATTCATAGTGGGTAGGTATTCTTTGAATACATCACTTATGTACTCCAGTGTAGTGGGTATCAGGTTATAAAAAAACTACAAGTTCCTCGCGTTCTTGAAATATTCAATTCAAAATAACAATAATCAGTGTTTTTTTTATGAAATCGTTGAACGTTCTTCCCTCCCCTACTACGTATGCGTAGTTATTACCAAGTCACGATATTAACAGTCATTTAAAATATGTATAATGAAGATTTCAACGACGCCAACTATCTCACTAAGTTTTATAATAATAAATGCATAGTTTACAGCACACAAGAGACAAATAATAATAATAATAATAATAATAATAATAATAATAATAATAGTAATGATAATGATAATCAAACAACAGAGTGGTTGGAGATCGTCCGGGTAGTAAATAGATACATGTTGTAATGATAGAAAGGTATTTCGTTTCGGCAGTATGAGGAAGCGGCATTAATCAATTATTTGCTGAATATACAATGAATCTGTATATTTGTCAGGGATGAGTTTTGTCTTTCAGTTGGGTTCGAAAAAGTATTAGGTAGGTATCCCTTTTGCAGTAGTACATGGATTCTTTCTATGGAACATTTCGACTGTAGAGATAAGATACAAAAATAAGTATAGTGGAGCCCTGCTGCTCTTTTTCACCTTAATCTAATCTATCCTGTTCCACCTTGTTCGCTACACGATTACAAGGATATCTCTATTGGGTGAAAATAACGTTGTTCAAAATTTCTTTTCATCCTCATCAGCAATCAAGTGGGTAGTAATTTGAAAATGAAAAAAGTACAACAAGAGTAACAAAGTTTGAACGCATTTGTTTATCAAGAGAAAATCACTGTACCAGTCTCAAGTGAAGAGTTAAAAAAATTCTGAACAAATACTCGTTAGTCTCATTTGAGTTTGGGTGGGATGTTATTTTTTTTTATTTATTTTAATAATTAATATGCTTGGCTGAGGTCGAAGCCACAACAGGGTGCGAGGTGGACAGTTGATACGACCCTTTCTTCCTTTGGTCTTCTATACCTACGACCTTGCAGCCGTGGCGTGGCTCCGATAAGACGCTATCAATTAATTATATTATTTAATTATATATAATATGTATATATATAATATATTATAATATATATATAATTATACATATATAATATATTATAATATATAATCATCAATATATATATGTATATAATATATTATAATATATATATAATTTATATTCGTTAATATTCCTAGCTAAAAGTTAAACCTGAAACATGCAACAAACGCGGCTGCCTGGGCGACTGTAGCCATGGCGATGCCAGATAATACAGTTACTTTACACGAGCTATAAGTCCTTCCTCCGGCTCAACTCGCCCTAAATCACTCTCATTGTCGATCTACGGACTAATCGCCGTACCAAAATCGTTCTATCCGATGGTATCTGAATCTGTTGCACCAAGAAGAACAAGAGAAATTACGTATACTTGTAATTAATTATTGGATATGAAAAACTTATGGAGACATACGATAAATGAAAATTATTTCCTTTCTCTCCATTATTGCAGAATTTTATACACCGAATATTGCTATTGCTCAATTTATCTCTCTTTATTATTTCCCGTTCATAATTCCTCCTTACAATAACAAAGTCTCTGTATATCCTTACTATAATAAACAACTACACGTTCTGCATGTTATCTCTTTCACCTTGTTTGAATTATTGCGTAATTAGAGGCATACATATTATGATTTCAAGTATTCAAACCGTAAATTTTCTATCACCGGAATAACTTATACACGTCACCTCTGTAGGCCACGTTGGCAGCAGCCATTAGTGATAATTATAAACGCGTCGAGACAAGGGGGGCGAGGAAAACTGGGTCAAACGTAAATGAAACATTTTTCTGTCTTCCTATATATTTTTTTGTTTTTTTTTTGTTTTTAACCAATTTTCTTCCTGAGCCGGCTAATTCCATTCATCAAAGCGCGTTTCATCCGGAACTCGGCGCAATCGCCATTGGCAGAAGAAAGATGAAAGAGAAAAAGTTAAAAATAAAGAGAGGGGGGATGAAACTTAACGAAAATCTTTCATCTTGTCATGTGAGAAACAATATAATATTGCTTCACAGTCAGATAGATTGCCATCTCGCTGATTGATCCTTGGTATCTCTTGGGCCAGGCTCCGCATCCGCTTCCGCTTCCGCTTCCACACTCCGATTCCCGAGACCTTCCATTATGACGATCCGCGGAACTTTCACTACGCTAATCTATGTACATATTGTGTAAATTTATCTTATATTACCGAAGGGTCAACAACGAGCCCCGATCGTGCGAGGCTTTCGAGTATGTAGCCGAAAGTCGTGCGATTCGTATCGTTAGAGATAATATATCGACGGTTTATTTTACGGTTGAGAAATTCTGTTGCGGATTTTGATTCGACGATACCCAAGTGGTGAAGACATCCCTGAAACCAGAAACGAAGAAATCAGCATACACTCGAACGATCCTATCTCTTACGACCCTACGTACTCGGAGAGAAACGATTCGCAAGTCCGAATTAAATCGTACGTATCCGTTCGTATAGTAAAATGAAATGAAAATTTGTGAAGAATGCGTGTCCCTCGAGTAAGCAGAGTCGGCATGAATGGTAATAATGATGACATGGAATGCTCACACAAACCTGCAGTGGCTGACCACACACTCATTGCTGCAGTACTCATCCTCCCACTCACTGTTAGCTACTGCTGGATTCGGGCAACCGTGACGGATGCAGGCGTTTGTGGGGGCTCTCTGACCCCCTATATTCACCTGGGATCCAGTGACCGGCGGAGGACTCGACAGAGAGTCACCACGAGGCGGACTCATGTGGAGCATTTGTTGTTGTTGTTGTTGTTGCTGCTGCTGCTGCTGGACCTGAACCTGTTGCACTTGCTGCTGGGGTACCTACGCAAGTTTCAATGCCCATTTTTATTTGAACGGGACGTCGCTGCCGATGTGTCGAGAGTCGAAACACGGTTCCAACCCTCATTTCTTTTTTATTTGTCGTTTACACAGGTAGACCTGAAAGAACAATCGCAGAGCAGAAAACGAACGCGAAATGACACGCATTTTTCGAATTTGAAAATGAATTGACACAATAATAATAATAATAATAAAAATAATAATAATTATAATTATAATAAAAAATATAAATGTAATAACAATAACAATACCAACAACAACAACAACAACAACACGAACCAGCGAATCGATGTTTCCACATCGAGACCGTGTCTAAAATACTCTGTCTACTCGATGGCGAAAAGCAATCAGAGAAAAGATGGATAGAACTCAAATGATTCGATTACCCGCACGGGTCGAGAGCCGTTATTTGTAACAAGGAGAAAATACAAATTTATGAAAACAAGGTTGAAGCTGAAGTTGAGGCTGAAGCGGGTAGATCTGGTGGATAGAGAGTATTACGAGACCAGAAAGAAAAGAGGATGAAAGTATCGCGGAGATAAAGGATCGGTAAAGTAATGTTGTTTTTTTCACGTATCCAAAAACCATGCCTTCAAATATTTACAGGCAAAGATTATCCGGACTCGAACGCATGTCATTATCAAATACAGAAGATCCTATAAGATCGCATCGCCGCGGATGTAACAAGATATTTCCTCTCAGGTTTTTATTATTATTAGCGTGATGAGAAAGATAGATTAGCTGGCGATGCGTGGTATCATTATCTTTCATTTCCTCTTCGTTTTTTCCAATAGACCCACTCATCTCTTTTTGTTTTCATTCCCTTTGTGGCTCTTCATGAACCAGAATACTAGATCAAAGTGGCTGTTTCAACATGAAGAATATAATTAACGGCTATTTTGACTAATGTTACGGTGTACTGAAATTGCTCCGTAATTTGAAGCAATCTTGCCAATCGCCGCATTAATACAACCCGCTCTGTTTAAACCTCGTTCTCTCCTCGCTCTTCACTCCTCGACTCCCCGACTCCCCAACTCGTAGACTCCACTACTGGAACAACTACTACTCAGCTCGGCAACATATCATTTTTATTATATACTCGTTTCCCCATTCGCTGAGCGTCGATATTCTCGCCGTGAAAACATCAAGTTATTTTCGCCGAAATTTCGTCGTTTCGTAAAAACATTTTTACTGACCTGCTGCATATATTGCTGCTGCTGCTGCGGCACCTGCTGTTGCATATGTTGTTGTTGTTGTTGTTGCTGTTGCTGTTGCATGTGGCTCATTGGACTTCCCATGAGTCCCTGAACAAACAGACGATCGAAATTATTTTTCCAAACGTGACGAGTGATGAAAGAAATTGAACAAACGACGTACCGGTTGTTGTTGCTGCTGCTGCGGATTACCCATAGCCGCGAGGTGGTGGGGTGATTTTTTGATCGCCATTTGTTGCTGCTGTTGATGCTGTTGATGTTGCTGTTGAGGCGACGGAGGTTGGGGACTGTAACCCTGGTAGGGAACATTGCTGGGACCTCCGTTGCCCCCGTAGGGTGCGTACGGGGCATATTGCACCGAGGCAGGTTGTTGCTGTTGTTCCGGAGCTCCCTCCCCGGCCCCCTTGCTCACCAAAGAAGCCCTGTACGCTGCTAGGGCCTTCAAGTACTCTTTCTTTGCAGCTTCAGTCTTCTTCTTGTACACCTATAATTGTCGATGGTGAAAAACGCAGAGAGGGGGTTTTAGAATGCACGAGAAATTATTTATCTCACGTTGCAGTTACAAAAGATGAACGTTCCGTGCAGCGCGGTAATAAAGGGTGAAAAAAGACGAAAAAAAAAAGAAACTTGTTTTAAGTGAAATTGGCTCGGATAACACGCGGGTCGTTAAAACTAGGTGAAACGTAGATTGAACGAGAAAAAATAAGAGACAGAGAAGTCTGAGAGCCGGTAATAAAGTGGAAACTTGATATCGTTTGATATAATATAATATATCGAAGAAGAGGAACGGGCAGCGTGCATATGAAAGATGAGTTTTTCTACGAATCGAAATTTATTAGCTCGAGTTATTGATGGGCGTCGATTAGACTGACGTTTCGTTTAACGCCAGGTCGTATATAACAGGCCGCCGGGGCGGCGTCAAGGTGGTGAAATATTCTCTACGTCCACGACATGCGTGGGAGTATAGTTGAGAATGTTGGGAATGTTACACGTGTACGCACCTATCCGCGTATGTGTACAGAGGAATTGTCATATTGTTTGATATTGTTTGATATTGTATATCGTTTGAAACGATACATTTTCAAATTTATCAGGGGGGTTGCCAAAAATATCTAAAAAGTACGTTACGCAGCTTATGCACGGGCCGCGAACTACGTGCGGTCACCCCGCGCTTGTTCAAAACCTTTTTCACTTTAATAAACGACCAGAAGCATGACCAGAAGTATTCCATCGAAGCAAAGAGACATTTGGTTTAGCCTGCCGCCTGCCGGCTGCAAAACCTCGACAAGTCAGTTGGAATAGCTTCATAAATCACTAGTACCAAATTCGCCGTATTCTCGTCTTCTTTCCTCGATTCATCCATAAATGAACTCGTATGATTCGGGTCTTACTTATGTTATGAAACTATTTCGAATACATAACAACAGGAATGTTTCATCGTCCGTTCGTTCGTCAACGATCGTATTACACCGGTGCCTGATTCCCGAAATCCCCTAATTATAATTAAGCCGTTCTCGCGATACTTACGTCAATCGATTGCCTGCTATAGTTAGTTGGATATATAGGTAATACGGGAGAACAAGAAATCCACCAATTATCAAAATAATCAAGTGGCTTGAAAATTATTTTTCTGATTACGAAATCGACTGTGTCTCTATTCGTGTAGATTGTGATACCGTGATACGAATGACTCGACCGATGGTCACTGGTCGGGGGATAGACCGCAGCGCACGCATGTGTTGTTACTGTATACTGATAATTCGCGGTCGCGTGTTAATCACTTATTTCCTGTCACGCGGAACAATTACAAACTGCGAATCGGCACTTTGTTATACCATAGGCAACGCACGCAGTCAACATGGTCAACCTACTCAACGTTGCCGCCAACCGACGGTTAATAGACCTGAGGTAAATAAACATTTCAGCTGATTCAGATATACCTGCTTCGCGCTCCGACCTGTACATACATGATACACCTATATACGCACACGATGCCGATAAACTTACGATATGGAATGTACAATAATAACGTTGATACAGGCAATTACGATTTGCCAAAGTATAATCTGCGGAATGATCATTGTATCTCGGCCGGTCGATCCTGAAGCTTCCAAACTATGCTTCCGATACCTTCCATAATTATTATTTTACGTTTCTTTTTTCTCGTGTACGAAGGTACTGCACGTATTAAATTTTACTGCAGCTGATTATACCTAAATTATATGCTTAATTGTTGATACACGATGTAAGAAACAACCCGCGAGATAGGATCGCGTGCAGCGGTGCAGCGGTGCAGTGATGGGACGGGACATTAAATAGTAACGATTCATCACATACGAGCCGATTCCCAAAGGTCTGCGAGATGGGAAGTTAAGGGGGTGCTGTACTCAATTTTTACCGATACTCAGATATCTCCAAATATCTCAACCCACGGAACTAAATCCTGAAGGATAGATTCGTAGCGTAATTCCACATGCAATTCCGAACAAATATCTACATTGAAAAATATAGCGATTTTAGTTTCACACAAAAATGAAGAAATGGCATGAACTCTACGAAATCGTGATAAAACATGCCATTTCTTCATTTTCGCGTGAAACTGAAATATTTGTCAATGTATTCGTTCGGAATCGCATGCTACAATTACGCTACTACTTTTTACGAAACTCTTTTTTGGGCTTAGATATTTTTAGATATCTGAGTGCCGGTAAAAATTGAGTACAGCAACCCATTAACGGATAGTGGATACACGGGGAATAGAAAAAGATCCGCTCGGAGTGAAGTATAGGTAGGTGTTACACCGGTATCATTAATTCTACTCACGTCTTTGTGTTCGGTATCGAGGGCGTCCCACATGGAGGCGACGATTTTTGACACATCCCCGAAACTGGCGCTAGGGTTTTGTCCCTTGATGGCCGCCTGGGTATCCCGGAAGAACAGGGCGTACGCCGACACCGGCCTGAAACCAGGATTACCACTGTCAAATTCAATATCTGTCGTTTACCCTTGCGGTGCTTGTGGTCAGAGACGCGGATCACCGCGGACAAGTCCAAAAGCTCTTGTTGAATCTTCGCAATTAACAGGCGACTCGATTCATCGTACATCTGTGTCAAAACTACTCGAGCTAAGATGCTGCTTATGCTTACTATGCTTACTTTTGTGGCTCGTTGGGATCGCTCTTCTTCTTCTTCTTCTTTTTCTGACCTTTTGGTTTCTTCTGAGTTTTATTTACCGCGTCGGTCCTCTCCGGCGACGACTGTTTTATAGGCGCCATTTGCTGTTCGATCAACAGACCAAGAGAACATTCACATTAGCGATTACACGACATATCAATGTTATTCGACGCGTTGCGTGTTATATGTGAGAATTAGAATACGATTATAACGTGGCGTCGAGCTTGCACAATTTTCGAAGAGACGAATTGCGCTCGAGAGCATCAAACCCATACGCACAAGTTCTCCAAGTGACGTGGATTCGACTCGTACGGTATACACAGGGGACTAAAGAAGAACCTTGCGAAGAGGAGGGCGTCGTGGTATACCTACATTATTTGCAAAGTGAAATAATGAGTAGTACACCGGAATACAAAACAGCTATTGTTCGACTCGCGGGCGCGGTTCCCGAATGAAAGAAAAAAAAAGACGAAGCGAAACTAAAAAAAAGTAAGTAGAGTAAATGTTATAATGCCACCGACTCTGAGCGAGGGATCTGACGCCCAAACTAAAAAATAAAAATTAAACGAGTCCCGCGACACCAGCTACCGCGTGACCGTCATTTGGTTAGTATTTCAACGACCCCGGTGTATTCTCCTCTCCAACTGCATCCGAAGAGCAGCTACGTTTATTCTGGTTACCCATGCAGCCTGCGGTATCGGTTTGAGAATGCATTGTTTATAGGTCTCTACGCAGACCCGTTGTTGTCACTTTTCACGGCCGCGCGACCGTTACAGAAATCTTTCTTTTTCAATCGGCACTGAACTCTTCTGTTTTCGCAAAAATGCATTGTTTCCCGAAGCCGTCGGTTCTCCTGCTGCTCCTGTTGTTGCGCTGCGGACGCATCGACGAATCGGAATCGAATTATAGGAACCCGAACTATTATTATTCCCCTGCAACCACGCTCGGTTTTTGTACCGACTATAACAAGAACAATAACGATCGTAACAATTTTCAACTGATCACGTGATTTTATACGAATACAGACATCTGCGTCGCGTCGTTACAACTTTAACGTGCAAACATTGCATTACGTAAAAGTATACAAGCAGAACAGAGTATACTTGAATTTCCTCACATCTGAGGCTGCGTAAAAATTGTAAAATTACGGAGCTGGAAGTTTTTTTCGTGCGACACGACGATAATTATACATGCTCGTCTCGGTGACAACAAGTTAACACCTTTTCTGGTCCGGATCGTAATTACTGAATATCTTATTATACTCAGAAAGGTACTCGCGATAGAAAACAAACATTCGCAGCTGCTACGAAGTAAATTCACATCAATACTTTTTTGGCATTATAAACTACTCGTATAACTTATAACGACTTTAATACAATAATGGAGAACAGAAGAATAATTAAACTCCCGAGATATGATACAACTTTTCCAATAATTACCGTCAAACCGGTATCCATGAATCACGTGAAAAACGAAAATAGAACAATTTGCGGGAAATTTATATTTTAGCCACGATTATGCGGATGATGGCGATGATGACGATGATAACGGCAGAACACTAGTAAGAAAATGCAAGAAGGATTTGGAGCTTCTTACCAAGGTGGAATGTGGTGTGCTATCGTCGCTATCCTCGCTGGTAGTGGTGTTTACATTTTCCGGTATTCCGTTCGGCTGCATAGCGGGCGGACTACCTCCCGTAGGACTACGATACTGCATAGGTTGCTGCTGTTGCTGTTGTTGTTGTTGTTGTTGCTGTTGTTGTTGTTGAAGCTGCTGTTGTTGTTGCGGGTGCATGTACTGCATGTGTTGCTGCATCTGTACCTGTTGGTGTTGTTGTTGTTGTTGTTGTTGTTGCTGCTGTTGCTGCTGCTGATGAGAGTGTGAGTGTTGTTGTTGGAGCAACAAGAGTTGTTGGCTTCCGTGCTGCTGCCCAGGTGACGTCATGCTCGAGTACGAACCCTGCGGGCTGCTGTAGGCCGAACTGAAACGAAAACCAACGAAATGATTGATTTGAATCACGACGAGCCCGCGATTGGCGGATTATAATTATCCACCTCTGACGTAAATTAAAATTAGAAAAACAGGCGAAAGCTCAATCACAGGGTACCCTGCGCTAATTCTCAATCAGTCGAGTCTGTCTGATCCTTTTGTGCAAATTTACTGATATTCTCCGACATCCTATCTGTAACCTGCATCCATATATACCTATGCCTGCCTCTACATATACCTGTATACCTACGCGAAAGCCGGGTAAGGGAACGAGGGGCGGGGGCAGCCACTGGCTCGATGCTATTTTAACACAAATTGGATAACTTTTGAGATATGGCCGCCGCTGCGTCAGCGTCGAAGGATTTACAGCCTATTCTACATCAGCGCGGCTCCTCCCCCCGTACACCAAATCCCTCTTTCCCCCTGTCTTTCTTCTTCTCTCTCTTCTATTCCGTACCTTCGCCCCTCCGCGTACCCCGAAACAACCAGTCGAAAATCAAATTTACCCGGCAGTGAATTCGCCTCTCTTTCTTCCGAACGTCAGTTACAGAGAATAGAGGGAATTTTCCTCTGTAAAGGGACCTGCGGAATCGCCTAGTGCCCGGTATAATATGAGGGGTTCCGTGGCATTTCACCTAGTCGGTGAAGGTCACCGACCCCTTGATGTCAATTTTTTTCCCGGTTCGTCCATCGAAAAAAGTGAACACGTGTTCGGCCGTTTTTCACCGATTAGGTGAAATGCCATGGAACACCCCATACGAATACGACCTACGGTATAATGAAATGACGACTAAAAATCGTGTTTGAAGGATGATAGATCCCATGCGATTGAAATTGGAGGGGAGAGGAACAGTTCGGAATCCAACCGAATATACTTATAAACAGTCGGGAAACGAGGATCTGCTCTGACCTCGACGGGAAGTCGAATTCTGCCCACATCGCTATACCACAGCGTAACATCTAGTGTGTATCGTGGGTCGGACAGATGGACAGGTGGACAGGTGGACGGATCATCCGGTTTGACTTACTCACGATCACGAGCAGCGGTGCTGCTGGGTACGGCGGTTTTATGATTCATTCGATACCTACATCGGACTGCTACATTTAACAGCCTCGTCCGAACCGCCCTCGTATGTAGGTATCAGGCACTTTGCCAAGACGTTGAAAACAAAGGAAGGCAGGAGTAAAATATTCGTACAAATCGGACGAAACGTATCGCGGCTGTGAAAGTATTACCAATCCGACGAACAGCGACCGACTCACAGCTCTGTATAGCGCAATTTCAAAGTCGAGAATTCATTGCTGCGAATGAAGAACGAGATGATTGTCACCTTGTTAAATTCCCGAGGAACGAACGAATTGAAGAATAATTGAAGTAAAGAAGTAGAGACGTCTCTGTGAAGAGACAAATGTGGTGCCCATTCGGATATCCACGACGATGACCTGTCCTCTATAATTGTACATACTTGCCACGAGTTTAATAGGCTGACGCAATAATTCTATCTCATTTCATCTATATTAATCATAGCATGTTAAAGTCATATATTATACTTGGACCGGATTTCTCTGGGTCTGTCAAACATAATCAACGATTCAGTGGGACGTTTCTCTCACACGTCTGTGAACTGATTTTTTGTTTGTTTTAATCATCATTCTGACGTGGTTTTGCGTCAATTGGAGAAACCATGAAGCGATTCGTTAAATTCCCATTGCTGCGAATAATCTGGCAAAATGAATGAAATTTTTCATAGCTCATCCGTCTCATTCCGAGTCTGATTTCTAATAACTCAAACTCAAAACGTAGCAAAACGTAGGTATTGGAAACGTATTCGAATTGATCCTCCGTGGCGCACGGGGCAACGAATCCACCGGAATGAAAATTGCGTAATTTTAATGTTACGTAGGTATACATGTAGTGTATAACAAAACGCGGTACATCCCAGTTACGTTGCACCGCACCGCACCGCACCGCACCGCGCGAGCAACAGCTCAGTTTTATGCTCGCTTGAAGGAAATGGTAGTTCTTTTTTGTAGCAGCATCACCACCATCGGGAGAACGAGGAAAAGAATAGACTGTACCGCACATAAGACTCTTCGGTTAGGTATTTTAACGGCGTGAAATTTACAGTCTTTCATATTGTCGTAAAATCGGATCCCCCATAACACTTTGTAAGGTGCTTCGTTTCTAACAAACAAAAAACCAACAAAAAATAAATAAAACCATCGTAACAGACTCTCCCGATCCCTGCGGCATGTAATAACTATCGCGTCGTGAAATTTGCACCTTCGCAGCACTTAATACCGCAGAACTGCGGCATCGTACACGTACTTGTTCCGATGCAAATGACGCGTCTATATGTTTGAAGACAAATTACCACCGCTCAATGATTCTTTCCGCGTGAATAATGACCGAAATCGAGTGAAAAAAATACGTATGGGTCCGTAAGTGGGTAACCTAGTTCTTTCTATCCAAATCTCGCATCGACACGTCCGTGTCCTACACGTCGACTAGTTGAACACGGAAGTGTGTGTGTGTGTGCGTGAGCCGAGAAAAAACTGCGAGTCCCTTGTACTATAATAGGATCGGGATACGCAACTCCTTTGTAACCATTGCCCCCCGTAACTCATTGCTTCGTACAGTCGATTGTGAGTGGAAAAATAACGATTCCAATCGAAAGAATTGCACGGAACTGATTCGATTCGATCTACAATCCCTGCAAAGCTTGACGCAATATTAATTGTTGGAACAGGAAAAAATGATAGTAATTCTTTGAACAAACAAACAACAAATCTGGCGACCGAAATTGATAAAAAGTTGATAAACCTCGTGACCAGCGGAACCAATCGCTATTTCAAACCATGTTGATAAAATTGACGACAATCACTCGGTGTTAGAAAACGATCCAAGTCCGAGATCGAAGGTAGGTATTGGAAATCAAAGATTGATTTTGACAGCCGTAGCCGCGGCGCACAAAGGCGGCACCGTATACCAGCGCATAATACATAATTAGAGAGTTGTACGAATTAAGTATAGAGCGTATGCAAACACACGGACGCGCACCTGACGTTGATGGGCTGCATGGCGTGTTCCTGCTGTAAGTAGAGGGGCTGCTGATAGCCGCCGGAATCAAGATTCATGCCGTCGGGAGATTGCTGCATCCCGCCTGCACCCTGCATCATCTGCAAAACGAACGGAAAACAATTCGAGTTAGCCCAGCTTGATCAGGAAATACGTGTAAAAATATAATCGCACTGCATGTATATTTGTATATGTATAATCTTGCGATGTCGGTAAAGTGGCGGGGGGTGAACCGCGATGATGATTACCGTCGCGGTCGCGGTCGTGATGGCGGGTTCAGAATGAGTCACGCGAGATATCTGTACCGATACAGCCACACTTGGAACGTTGTAACGTTGTAACGCGCGTTAATTAATGAGGGCGGAAAAGGAGGAACGACAGCGTGGATATGTGTCTCGTAACTCAACTTTTGATAACTATATATGTACCAGCTACACGTAGCTATGTAGCTAAGAATTGGAATGCCCCTCGTTTCCTCCGGATGTACGAAAGAATCGTGAATCACACATGTGTCCCGCGCTCTTACAATACTTGCATGAACAAATGTAGAGGGGCGACATATACGTGACACGCACGTACGTGTGCATACATCCGATTTGTATGTACTTCATACGCGAGGACATCGGACTGCGGTGTGGTGTATCAGAGTCGTGTTTTTTCTACAAGAGTACCAGAAGAACGCAAGTGACAACCAATTGCCGTACACGTATCGGTTATTTATTTGTGCTGCGTTGTATTCCGGCATTCTTTTTGAGGTTCCTAGATCAGAAGCGGAGCTAATGAAGATAGCTACGTCTTCGTAGAGCGGGTGAATGAAGAATGAAAAGCAGCAGATATCGGTTCATCATCCCCCTAGGATATTCTTGTCTTTGGTAAGGATCTCGGGACGGGGTCGCGTTCGGTCTATTTCTGTACACCACTCTCACTCTCACTCTCACTCTCACTCGAACCCTGCTCGTGTTCCACGATGTCTTCGGATATATTTACAATTAGTCCGAATACCCTCGTTGGACGGTGGTAACAAACTTTTGTCCCCCTACATCATGTTCCGATGTGCAAGTATATTCGAGAGATGCCAGCAAGATTAGGTATTGTTGGAGTACAGGAGTCGACGATTAAGGAGGATCGATTAAAGTACGCCAAGGTCGAACGAACCTGTGGCTGATAGCCGTGCATGTCGTGCTGTTGATGATGCTGTTGCTGATGCTGCTGGTGCGGGTGGATAGCCGGAATGTCGAAGTCTTCGTCTCCAAAACTCGGGGTGTGGAATGTCTGGAACGGAAAAACATGGGAGAAAATCTCATTAGACGAATTTCCCAAATTCTGAGATCCATAAGCATTTTTGTTCGTACAATAATGTCGGCAATAACATTGACGATAGTAATCGCATCGTCGTGAAATCTTTTCAGTAATTTATTGGTTCTTCAAAGAAGCGGGATGGCCTTTGCAGTGTACGGGCAGGGGAGGAAAGGAAAATAAATTTTCAGAGAAAATAAAAGTTCTTAAATTGGATTTAATAGCGTCAGGAATTTTCCTTTGAGGGAGAGACCTAACCCACCTTACCCCTCCTCGCCCCCCTTCGGAGTAGCTATCGATCGACGTCTTTCTTTCCGTCAAACCTTATAACCGTCCTCCCCAGGCTGTTCTTTTATGTGAGTAAATTGGTGCGAAATCGAAGGAAAAGTGTTCGAATTCATGTATACGTACGTATACGTAAGTGAACGAAAAACGGAATCTGTATATCAAGTGTCCTTTCGCGAAAGACACAAGCTATTGGCCATAACTTGGTATGGCACGAGTTGCATTGTTGTTCGTTCGACGATAAGACTGTCTCATAACAACTCGTGGAACGATAAAAATAAACTGAATTTATAAACAAGATAAACTCGATTCCCTGCAAAGTGTAACATATGATTTCCCACTATTATTTCATACGCGGGTGGGTATTATTATTCTACAGTATTACACAGGTGTAATAGCAATGTTGTATCGACCGTCCGCGTCGTGAGAAAATCGTGAAATATAAAACGTGGCAATGCGATAGATGGTGAGTCTACAATGGGGTACCTGAACGTCGACGTTCGACGCTACGTCTGACGTCACCCAGCAAAATCTTATGGGTGACGTCAGACGTAGCGTCGAACGTCGACGTTCAGGTACCCCATTGTAGACTCATTGTCAGCATGATGCGGCATACTGCCCGGGCAAAGCCGCGGCCGGTGCGTGAATGAGATAACGTCGAGCGTGTACGTAGAACGAAAGGCTAACACAATAAGAGGATTTCGAATCTTACCGTATTTCTTGACTCTCGCGAGGGTGACGCCCGCGCCCGAACCGGGAGTTTCGAACCTCTTAAATTTCCCTTATCTCCGGAGCTAAGTAGCCTAATATAGGGGAGAGGCGGGCAAAATGGGCCCCCTAAGGAACTTACGCCTGAAATAGAGGTTTGAATCAATGTATCTCCTAATTTTCACCAAAAACCGATAACCCGACCTATGCCGAGTGCTGAACGCCCTTATCAGAAAAGTCTGAAAATGGCGGGCAAAATGGGCCCCCTGAAAAAAGGTTTGTACTTTATGAAAATTGAAAATTTTTCGGATTCCATTATTTTCTTGCTCTAGCAAACTTCAAACACCAAAACGACTATATATCTTGAAAACATAGGGAGTGGCGGGCAAAATGGGCACCCTCGGAATTTTCATCCTTCTTCGGAATTGAAAAACCTTCTAAATTTCATTATTCATTTGCCCTCGCAAACTTCAAATATCTTATGTTCGAAGGATTCTGAAGTAAATACGAAAATTGTTTCAAAATTGTTGAGATTTTGAAAAAATTTGAAATTTTTTGGGGTTCCCATTTTGCCCGCCTCTCCCCCTACGTATTTATACGTAGAAATAATTGGCAAATAAATTAAACCCACGCGCCGAGTAAACGATTACTTCTCCCCGTAGCGCCGAACGAAGATGATAAATTTTCCCAAATACAATTAATTCTCCGAATAATTAAAAAACCGTTTGTTTCAAGCTTGAGCGAAGATGAGAGGAAAAAAAAGATGAATAAATAAGACGTCAATGAAGGAGACGAAGGCGGCCATTTTACTTTATCACTTGAAATAAGTAAAGTTCTCTTGTCCCTCGCTCTCTCTCATTCTTCCATCTCGTTAAAACTTCCGCGGCGCGCCGTTCACGAAAGTAACTTGTACATTCTACAAGGAAATATTATTTAGATGGTTTCCGGGATTTTCTCATCCCGCCACCGTCTCGGCAACTCGTTCGACTCTCGTTTTACATTCAAGGCCGAGTCCCGGGCTCTTCCGCGGATAGCTGTATATTGTATAGTTATTAGGTAATAGAGTTTTAAAGCTTCGCTAATACTGGCGAGCAAACAAAATCCCATGATTATGCGCACAGTTATTGAATAGAAATGAGAAAGTGAGGATGTCGCGAATGATTTGACAAAATCCATAGGAACAAATTATAGAGGTGAAATTGACAATGCGAGAGAGAGAAAATCCGAGGAGAAAACGAAACTTGAAACTTGAAACTCCCAGCCGCGAGCATAATTATACAGAGACAAATCTTGGAACGGTATATATAGGTATAACGAAAGGGTATATACTATAAATGATGATAATAAAATAATGAAAGGTTGCAGAGAACGCTAACCCTCGGATATGAAACGCGGTATTTGTATTTCAGCAATACGTGGGACTCGCCGATGCGTGAAACTCGCCGTAGCCGCTGTCTGTCTCCCCGAGTGGAGCAGCCGCAGCCGCTGCTTTCCACATTTCACACACGAGAGACCAATTTTAATTGTATAGAAAATGAGTCGAAATGGAACGGGATGGAATGAAATGAAAGAAAAAAAAAAATGAAACGAAATGAATTGAAATGAAATTCAGGTATGTGCGAGGAAATTAAATCGAAAGAAATTAAAACAGCAATAATTAATTCTCTCACAGTGACTAAATTATCACGCGATTCTATAGGCACGGAATGATCGACTGACTGACGAGTTTTAAATTGTAATTGGCATTCGCACTGCACGTACAGGAAAATTTTTTAGTTCGCACATTGGAAAGAGTTCGCGTTCTCACGTTGAGCAACGCCAGCGGTTTCGGTTTATTATATTCATATTATTCAATAGAAATATCAACTAGAAAGTTGATATCCCCTTCGTGTCCGTTAATTACTACGAGCCTCAACAACCGGAGCGTGAAAGATATTGGGCACGGATCAATTTTCTCTCGAAATCTTTCAAGTTGGTGATTAATAACGCGAATGTTATTAATGAAATTCACACCGCAGGCGGAACTGAATTCCTACGCGATAATCCATCCAGAGGAGGGAGAAGTAACGACCGCATACGTATACGTACGAGAATTCAGCACAAATCCACATTCCGCAATATCCATCTCCCGATGCAGTAACCATAGGTATACAATATACATATAGGAGAAAATAAAAGGAAATGAATCTGAATCTAAAATACAAAATAAAGGACGAGAAATAACGTAGAGGCAAAGACAGAGAGGGAGCGATGGGTAGATAGACGGACACTTCCAGAACGATTGCACGTTCTCTTTAAGAGCCCTGGCACGAGCAACAAAATAAAACGGTCGTAAACTTGCGCGGAATTAGCTTAACTTTTTTTACGCAGTAAATAAAGTGGAGTCGTAAAGGTCAAGGCATATAATAACAATAACGATAACAATAAGGATAATAACAATAACAAATGTATATTACACGAAAAGAAAAACTACTCTACATTGCACTCGCCTCGTGTTCCAGAGTTCCAAAACCTCACCGCATACCTCAAATACAACAATGATATCACATCGCGGGGACTATCCTCACGATCTTACCGATGAGATATGGATGGAATAACGAGATTGTTGCGTGCCAAGCGAATTAATTAATTTGTTTTATCTCAAAGGGCTAATCGGGCCTCATAGACTGGGCCATAAAGTAACTCGGTCTATTGTTATAATTTCTCTCAAACTCTTGGCCACATTTGGCGACCAAATGTGGGTCATAAAACTCAAAACTCAAAATATTTGCAACATTTTCTTTCAGAATTTCTGTCATCATCCTTCATTTCATTGTTGCGGTCACGTCCGACTGGACACCATAAAAACCAGCATGTACTTACATACTTATTCTGAGAATATTTCATGTACTTTCAGAGCCAACCCTCTAACCTCCTACTTTCGAGGAGACCATCCCTTCCTTAGAATCATCCACCGATCCAAAAGAATTAACAATCATCCCACTCTACTCATCCAACCAATGGAAATCAATCAACAATTTCCCACCCTTACTCAAAATCATCCCCAAACCTTTCCTTACTAAATAAACTTGAACCTCAAAATCAGTCTTATCTTAAAACTAAAACTCGAGCTAAAACTAGAAACAGCTAAAAATAACAAGAAGAAGTCAAGAATTATAATTTAACTAAGAAAGAACTTAGAAATTTCAACATAACAATTATGATTCTCAAAAAATAACTTAAACCTTCCTTTCAATCGCAACTAAAAATACATAGTCGAGAATCCACAATTTTAATATTACATCGAATCAGTGTATGATCTAGTGTTAAGCGTTATCAAAGAATACCTATACACGAAAGTTTTATTTTTACATTTAACATCAGTGCACATAATTATTTCAAACTCAACCCCTCTCTTTCGAACCACTACCAGTCACACAAAGACGATGTCAGCGTGTGACGCTACAGAGACAACCAAGTTTCATTACCGTGAGCCACATTCTACCGCGGGGTTTCATTCACGACGTCGAATAAATGAATCCTCGTATACAAATCCCCCAGCCCCGCTAATCATCGGGATGTGCGGAAGAAGTCACGAAAAAGGAATCAAATTCCGAGTATAAAATATTAAAGAAATAATAAAACCGCCCACTCGACGGTTCGTATAATTAATCGAGACTGCGGTGAATTAATTGGTAGACTGATTAAATATCCCCTCCGCCCACCCTCCCATTATTTGATTACTCAATAATTATTTCCCACTCCTATATGTATATACCTATGTATAATACCCGAGGACAAAATCAATAAGAAACGGCAAATTTTCCCAATCCCGAGCCGTATGTGAGTAAATTGAAAGGCACTAGGATCTAGAAACAAGGTTCAATGTCTGTCGATCGTGAATTCGAGATTTTTGATAAAATCTAGAAATTCGTCAATAGCCCCTACCCACAACCTCGCCGTAACCCCTGCGATTGACGCAACATAACGAGCCGAGTCGGAAGCAAACTTTGCGATAATTGTTATAATAATCGGTCATATTATCAGACTTTTGTAATCGGAATTTCTATCAGACTATTAATCATACGTGTGTCGGAATGAAAGCGGAGAGAACAAGGAGAGATACGAAGGTAAAAATGACAAGGGTGTTCGAAGCGATTGAAATATCGCGCGGAAGCTGTTGGGCAGAAGAACAGAGGAAACACGAAGCGTCTCAAACACGGATGTCGGATGGACGGTAAGTGGCGTAGGTATATCTATGTATATACCGTTATACTCCGGGTATTATAATATTATATTACATTCGAGCACTGGTGAGCGGATCGACAACGAGTGAAAGAGTCCGCAGCAATATACAATAACTATAACGCGGATATAAATTCGTTATGATACCGCAAATAATTGCACATCTCGTAATGAATGAACAAAGGCTATAAGTTGTACTTAAAGATATAGTATCGGATATTACGGATACACTAAGGGCCAGGTACGTGTTTTTTCAAAACTACGTCGCAATACCGTGAGCGAACAGCGACGCGCGTTGCTCGTATGTACGTACCTAATCGTACTCGACGTTAAGTTTCTCAAGTCCTGGAAATTCTCTGCGTCAAGTAAATGTTTACCGATTTTGTTTGAATATCAGAAAATAATTATAAGCAGAACATGGAGGAGAGAAGAATATAACAGAATTCTCGCAAGCGAGTATCAACCTTGCAACTAGACAATGTCCGAACGAATGTATATCCCTATAATATATGTGTCTCACTATTATAATGCAATACCGAAACTAGATGCGATATTTGAGTTGTATACGAGATCGCGATCAATCGCGGCGGGGGGACGGAGAGAAAAACACAAAACAAAAAACACAAAAATACAATTTTCCCATTATCGTTTCTTATTCGCGCGTCGTGAGAATTTTATCTCCGAGTGATAATAAAATCTGCAGACTTGGTTCAACGAACAGCAACCAACTATCGCAGCCATTAATGCCAATAAGATTAATAGTTACGGCGCGAGGTATTTCAAACGTCTTGATAACTTTAATACCATATAATAGATATCCGACCCCGCTGCAGCCTTCCAGACTCACACTGCAGGAATGAGTAACACTATATCTAATCGACAGGGTTTATACGCGGACAATCTTCGATCCTAATTCTTTCTATTTCCACCCAGAACGCGTAAAGACCTTTTTATAAACCCAGAACTGCAGCAGGATATTATTTCCGTTTTTTTTTTCTGTTCTTTCATTCCCCTCTTTTTTCTCGCCTTCCATTTGGGAAAGAAAGAACAAAGCAGAGAGACCATTCGCTGCTTTCCCGTAGTGAGAGAGAAAGAGGGAAAGAAAGTAAGGTACTACCAGAGGTTTATGCTACACACATACATATATATATATAGAGGGGACCGGGAGACTGAGAGACTAGGCCCTCCGACATCCTCCTTTGTCCGTAGATGACAGATAACTCGAGCGTATTGTAACAGCTGTAACAAATGTCCTCTTCTGCCCTCTTGCCCCCCCCCCCCGCCGCCAATTCCACCCATCGCTTGTGCTGCAGCTACACACGGGATTCGCCAGAGATGCGAGATTAATTTTGGTTGAACAAGATTTGCCGCGCATTGAATCGAGACGAACAAGAAGAAAGAAGAGAAAGGAACTAAGATTCGCGTATAAGACTCACTTGGAAGAAAAAGAGGAATAAAATGTGATGTTAGTGCTCACCTGATCCGCCATGTTGTAGGTACTGTGATAAGAGCCCTGATGGTGCTGCGGCACGCTCAGAGACAAGTCGAGGTTGTCACTTCTCTGTAACAAAAATTATTTCAAACGATCAGTTGCGCATTGGAACGCTGCGTGTCAAAACTCAGACGTCAAATTAATCATATTTCACGAAAGGTGCACCTTTGGGAAAATTTAAGGCCCGCCCTAGATTTCCGAAACCTCGAGGATATCAAATGAAGAATAAGATGAAGAGATTGGAATGGAACTGGTGTTATTTCCTAAAGTAATGAGAAATTGTATTCATGAGAAGGTGAAGTGAATCGGTTGTGAGTAACGCAGGCCTCGTGTCGCCGGGTCGTCGTTTCGTCGGTTTGTGTCTCTATTGACGGCGAATGGAGCTGTGATATTCTCACGGTGTCTGACGGCGAGGCACGGGTCGTTACAGGTCGCGTATACCCGGCTGTACTTACTTATAGCCATAACACAACAGCGGCACGACTAACAAAACACCCCCCACTTTCCCCCTGACAAAGTCTCACAAGTTCACTTGTTTTTACGGGGGTCGCACGCGCGTGCGCGTTGTGTCCGAACACCGACTTTGATTGTGAGTACCGAATGGAAAACGTAAATACGTGCATATACATACAAATCATTGTTCGACCAGCCAATCGTCCCCCACTCGCTAGTCCTCATTAATAATGGATGTGATGGCTAATAAATGTATGGAGTTTCACCAGTCTTACGTCGTACAATTGAAGTAATTTGTTTCCGCGTTCAGATTAATCTATTGAGCCTTTCTGACGAAACTAAACAAACCCTTCCCCGTCCACAGGCCTGCGTTAGGCATACCTGGGAGAGGGAGAGAGAGGGTTTGTTTAGTTTCGTCAGAAAGGCTCGGTATCTATGCGAGCGCGAACGCGAACGATAACGATAACGATAACGATAACAAAAACGGAAACGCAACAAAGATGGAAATGGTATGAGAATGAGTTCATCGGTTCTAACGAAATACATGTTCTTCAGCGTGTCAAATATTTGAATAACACGTGTGTAAGTATTCGTTCTTTTTGCACTCGATCGTGCTGTCATGCCGAGATTTCGCTGTTCCTCTCTTACACTGACTTTCTTCACCGATCAATTCAATTCAATGTGTCAAGTATAATGAATACCGCAGAGTGGTTACTCGTTAGGAGATGTGCGTGCAAGCCAGCAGGGATAACGATTGGTCATTACTCACAACTGATATACGAGACTATGTCCGAATACGATAATGTATCATTTTTACTTCTCAGTGTATAAGCTGAATGTGAGAAAAGGGTTTTGTGAGTCGCCCGTTTGCAGAGCTAGCCTCTCTCATCTCTATACACTCTACGGTCTATTCCGTTGAGCGGGACTGGTCTTTCTGCGAGTCTACGCGGTGTACCTGCTGCTGCGGTGTGGAGGGATGAAAAAAAACCTGCACGAGGATATGAGAGGAATTACTGTAATTACGTACAAATTACGGTCCATCTCTGTTATATCGGCATTATGCCGGGGATGTGGATTATTCCTCTGTTTTTATGCATTTCCTCTAGTACACAACGCAGGCTGCGGTCTCGAGCCGAGATATGGATATTTGATTATAATAAGATAGAATGTATACAGGTACAGGTACAGGAATGTGAATAAATAAGGAACCGACAATAAAGTGAAAGAATTCTCCGCTATATATATTCGTTTGAACCCCGACGTTTCATTTTCAGTGCCTATTGTTTTTCGAAGCGCTTCACGCCAAGTATTTGTCACTGTGAGCCCACCACCTTGAATCGTTTGTCGGTGAAAACGTATCACCCAGTTCAGCGATGCAGCCGGGTGGGGTTTATTCGGAAATCAGAATGTCGGATGGCGTGCGAGCTGCGGTCAGCAACGCGTGTCCCTGTCTACTTTACTCTGTCCATGAATATCCACAATGCAACGCGTTCCCGCCTGTATTGTGATAGGTACAGATGCATAGTTCCAGATTCGCGCGTGGTTACCGGTTACATGTAAGTCGATGCGATGCTTCGCGGTATTTCATCCAACCCTTTCCCCTTCTTTATCCCCTATGAGAATAGTAATTTCTTGAAAAGTGATTGTAGTCAAGAGTACGAAAGTGTTGGATAAAGCGCAAATAGAACGCGAAAAAATGTAAATGAAAGACGCGTGCCGTCGCGACGCTTCGCCAAGTTATGGATACATGCAGACGGTGTGACGTGCTTGTATCGGGTACCATTCACGTGTGGATGAATAGATCGTTATCCAGACGTGAACAAACTCTTGGAATAACTGCACATACCCACCGCGGTACAGCATCTAACCAAAGATTTTCCGGCAGCTGCACCGATCTACACACGTAGAATACACGCCACTATCGCAGCAGTGCGAGTGACTTATGTCGCGCCTCACGATTCGACGCGCTAAATGTTGATTGCAAACGTCCGCTCTGCAGAAAGGTGAGAGCTGGGGACACATCGGAGGGTGAAATTTTAATTGCTTATCGATATATCAATCATTTACAGTGAATCGATCCTTTCTGACGATCGCCTCGACTCTGTGTGTGATACTCGAAGCCCTTTGTATCCTGCCCCGCATGCGTATTAGTGATCTGGACTGTATAATTTCACAGAATGAATACGTATAACGTTCAACTTTGTACACGATACACGCAGATGATATACGTGCCGTATTTACATTGATAATAATATACCATCGGAGAACTGCCTCTATCCCAGAATATTCTCCCCGTAGGTACACGTATGCGATTGATAAAGTCAGTGAGACACGACCACGTCAGCTATAAACTGATAAACTGATAAGCGAAGATTAGCGGAGTTGTTTCATTGTCAGCGTTCAAATTTCTTGCAGAATAATGCAATGTTTATTTACGACAACGACGACCACACACGCGCTCGCGCGCAAACATCGCACGCGGAACGAGTAGGTAATAGTGTACAATAAACGCGATGACTAACGAACGTCTTCTGACTAATTACTAAGAATAAGCACAACAGCTCCTATTGTAGAATATTACTACATACGCGGCGTATTATCACGGAGAGAAATAATCGTTTATATTATAGATTTACAGGATATGTGATAATACAGGTACGCGGACATGGTGCTGATGAATTAATCTACGGATACAGAAATCGCGGGTGATCGTAGAAAAGTGGTAATAATTATCGAATCGCGACGAGGACGCGTATCTATACATTATATAGGTATAGGTAGTCCGTGAAAAGGTCGTGAACAGTCAATTCTCGTGGAAGAATGTAGATTATTGAACGATAATACTAAGTATAACTGGCTACTATCGCAGGTATTAATCGAAAATTACGACTCGATTGGATTCACAAGCCAGTTTTAATGTCATCGGCTGTAGAGAGTGATGCGCGTCTCGTATACGTATGGTTCAGTTTTTTCGTACCTCCGACTGAATAGCGAGCCAATCGACCAATCGACCAATCCAGAAGATACGATCGCGGCACAAAAATGTGATACGTCTATGTTTTATTTTATATAAGTAAAAAAGGAGAAGTCTAGAATCGGAAAAAAAATTTAATTATACGTGTATCACCTGGATTTATGTATGAAACCACTTCCGAGGGACATAAAACGTTGATGTAAAAACTGCGTTATTGCCAAACTTTGTCCGTAGCGAATTCCTATACCAACGCTCACTGGATGACAGGCACAGTATATAGGTATATAAACTTTATTGCGTTCGAATGTTCAATCATATTCGTAATTCCGCTCATATCGTGCGTGTACACGGGACTTTTTTCACCGGGACCTGGCACCGTGATAACGCTGGACATCTTCAAGAGAATAGGTATGTACATTCGGATAAGTGAAGATAACCGCGGAGTGACTCATAGCTAACTTTGAAATGATTAATCCAGTCAACCGTGAGACGGCGCGTATTGTACATAATATTGTGAGAGAAAAAAGCTCAAACACAATAAACTACGCGTGTACAGCTATAAATGAATCATTGATCCACCTACCATATTATATATTTTTTCGATATATCAACCGTATATAGTATATACGAAACACTAATCAATGGACCTACGTAGAACGTCGATCGATACGAGGGAAACTATAATATTGACCGACTCTCGCGGTATACCAATGGGGAGAAATCAGTGTCAGTGTAGCCAAGCGGGTGCCAATATTTGCTCGGACTGCGCCTACATAAGTACATACGGATACATACACATTCATACACATACACATTTGGACAAATACCCCCGAAGGTATACGAATAGGCCTTGAACGTCGAACCAGCTAACCTATGACCGACAACGAGTGTTCCTTATCGCTCTATTAGGCAACCCTATCATTGATTAATTACACGCGAAAAATATCATTGGCGAAATATAAGTGTTGTTATATATGTAGAAGTAACTTCCCGCGATGACAGAGAGTTTCCGCCTCTTCAATCATAATACCTAACCAATACAGTGTCTATTGAAAATCTATAGAAAAGAGTAAGAAATAAAAGAATGGCGTACGTATGAGATGGTACCTACGTACGCTATACTATTATCCAACTGATCGCATATTTGCACTCGTATAATTTTTTTCTCAACGCATATGTAAAAATAAGCGGTTTTGGCCGTCTGCTGAAAATGAACAAAAGACGCTATTTCTCAATGGATTGGGAAATGAAGAATCATTTTTCCACTAGTGACCCAGAACTACTTCTGACCACTGGTGATGACAAAACACGCAAACTATTTCTCCACTAGTTGAGAAATGGTTTCATTTCTCCACTAGTGGGGAAATGGTTTGTGAGTTTTGTTCATTTTCAACAGACGGCTAAACTCGCCTAATTTTACATATTTGTTGGGAAAAATATCGTGTGCACCTCGTGGGCAATGACGATTCTCAGTTCGTGTGATATCCGCACTCGCCTTCGGCTCGTGTGGCTATATTCACACTCACTCGGAATCGTCATTTTTGCCCACGAGTTGCACAATATACTATTGTGCACTAGCGTAGAACTGGGGTGCTGCTGTATTAGGAGACAGTATAATCGAGATGAACTTTTTTTACCTACATTAACGCAGGTATATATTCCAGTTTTAACGACGCCAAATATACTGGCCGTATCAAAGGAAACAGCTTTATCGCACCACCACCACACCACAGGTATAATTACGATCTCAATGTATTTTCAATTACAAAAACCCGCGTTGAAACATGCACGTGTTATCCACAGGTTCTTAAAAGTTCAACGGGATGCAAGATCTGGTTCCTCGACCAGATCTTGATACTTGAAGCATATATAATATAATCAATTGGCTCTATTTACGCCAAGGCCGTAGAATCACCATTCAAGCAACTCGATCAATAAGTTATAACTAACTTCAATTTGACTTTATTACAAAGTAATGGGCGTTATTGTTATTGCTCGACGAGAAATTCACAGGACGCACGTGTTTGTGCTGGGCAGTCGGTATGGGCACGCGAGTGTCTCGCAAGTCGCAATTGACAAATGACAAATGAAAAATGACAAATGATAAATGTGAATGGTCTGTTGTTCCTCCAAGTATACCGAGAAAAGAAAGAGAAAGAAAAACAAAGAGGGAGTGCGATTAGTCGAGAGGTGACGGGGAGAAAGGGAGGGGGTCGGGTTCATCAGCGAGCCGCGATGATCCTTGCCCGATAAATGAGACAAGATGAAGTGTCAAGATTGGGTCTGACAAGGGTCGAGGCCATTGTGAGTCCCCATTTCCATGGTGGTGAGCCAGTGCACGGGGTAAGCCGTAAGAAAACACGAGGTAAGGGAAGGGGGTCAACACGAACGATAAAATAACGCGAGTGTCAAAGCGAGTGGAAAGTTTCATGTCTCGGAAACCAATCTCAATTCGTTTTTGTTTTCTCTTTCTCTTTCTTCAACGTGAGGAAATAAAATAAAAAGAACGAAACCGAGATAGAAGAAAAAAAAAACGTATAACATAAAATGATAAACTCAAATTAGCCCGCAGTGGACTTTATTCAGTTCTCCGTATCCATAAATCAATCGAATACGAACTATGGTTAACGACCCCTCGCGATTAGGCCCTGGAAATCAACTTATTACAGATTACGTGTGTAGAAAAAGTGAAGTTTGAAAAATTAATCACGCTCCGCGCGCGCTAGCGAACGCTACGTAACGAACCGAATGGCTGCATGTATGTACATACCTACATACGTATTAACGGAGATCGCGTCCCACCTTCTTGGGTAGGGGAGATGATGAGAAGAGCGGAGAGAAGGGGTAGGCGAGTAGTTAGAGTTAATAACTATCCGAGGTCCTCGAGTAGTAGGTATATAGCTGCAGCATTCATGGTGGTGGTTATCTCGAACTATGTTAAAATGGGGTTAATACCCTGTTTACCAACTCCTCCACTTCTTATCGCGGCAATAACTTATATCCGTATAGTTACGTACGGCAAATGGCCCGATCAATGTTCAGATAGACGGCTAGTTGTTTCCTGCATTAACATTTCTCCCCCTAGATACCGCCGCGCCACCTATATATCCGACTTGAGTGGGTACGCTCGGAATTACACCAAAGACAATCAATTTCAACGGTATGAACGAGTTTGTTCGACTGCAGGGTGGTAGATACCATGGAGTCAATGGACTTGAAAAAAAACCATTGCCTCTGCAGAATTCTTCGACGACGACGATGATGACGATGATAACAATAATTTGATACATTTTTATAGGGGAAATTGGAATTGACAGATTTAGTAGGTGTGTATGTATTGTACTGTATCAACGGCACCGTGCCCCAGCGAAGAAATGCGATAAAAACGTGATCATCAATAACAATCAATAAATTCCCAAGATAAGCGTTATACGAATCGGTCCCCCGTCACTCATCATTGTCATATGAGGACAGCTGTAACGGACGTCTCGTCGATAGAGGTATACGTATAGCCACATTATTACCTCGCCTGTACTTATCTCGGAGGGATCGATTTCATTTCCAACCTTAATTATGTCCCATCAATAATCACCGGTCAGAATAAGAAAACGACTCGTTAACAAGTCGTGCGAAAGATTTTGCTCGTGGCTTCGCGGCAGATCGAGAGAAAGAAGGATAAAGATAAAGAGAAGACAGGGGAAATTAATGAAATTTCATCTCGTTGATGAGCTTTCTGATAATGGTGTTTTTGGCAAACTGCTAGATTGGTTTAAATCCCACTCGGCAGATCGAACTCAGTTTGTAAGAATCAAGGCTTTCGTATCCGACTCAATTCCAGCTATGTCCGGTGTCCCGCAAGCCTCGCATCCAGGGCCTCTATTATTTAACATCTTTATTGATGATTTGTCGACTGTCATACACAATTCTGAATTTCTTCTCTATGCGGATGACCTCAAACTTTTCAAATGCACTAGTTAATTCCCTTGCAGATAATGCTTTACTTCAGGAGGACCTTGACAGGGTAAGCGAGTGGTGCTGCT